>CCAG010012470.1:0-34236 GCA_001077435.1 Glossina morsitans morsitans
TTTTTTAATTTTATTTTGTTAATTTTAATTTTATATATATATATATATATATATACACATATACATATACATATATATACATATATATTATACGTATATGCATACATATATATATGTATATTTTTTTTTTTCATTTAGTCTAACATTCATTTTGATTTTTAAAATTGGAAACCAATTCGAAACATCTTTACAATTTTCAAAAAAAATGTTTATTTTGTTTTTTTTACATTTAAGCGATTTCGGAGCAACAATTGATGAAGATACATAGTAAAGCCAGTCGTCGATAAAATTAATCACTTTTAGATAAACGAATGATAACGAGAAAGCGAAAACTCCTATGTTACATAAGACGACCAAATGCTTTTTAAAATGAAAGGAGCACATGTGGCAAGGAATTTTTTCCTTTTGTCTTTTTTGAGAGCTACTTTTTTAAACTGATGACTGTGGGAAAAAAGCCTTGTTTTTTTTTTTAAATAAAGTATTTCCTCATTGGCAGAAGAAAAAAGGGGTTTAATTGTTTTCTTAAGCTTCAAGCTTTAAATATATAATGTTTTGCTGGTTTTGGGACGTCATGCGCCTTGTACGGCAATATGGCATTAAACTTTTACGGCACCAGGTGGTCACTTCAGTCTACAATTGAAATAGTTTTATGGAAAATGTTGTTTCATTTTGAAGGCCAAACGGCACATCCTCTACAAAAGCCTGGTCAGTCTTTAAAATGCGCCCCAAAATATTATATAACTTTTTTACTTGTTTAAAATATTAAAACTCTTACTATCACTTAAAACCTGTTGGTTCGCTTAAACGAATATTTTGGAAGATTCCTCAACGGTATCTTAGTACCTCTGGCCTAGTAGTAAAGAGAGTTATAATCACGACATCTCCTCCTATCTATCACAATGAAATCTATAAAAAAAAAAGATAAATTTCTATTTCTTAAGATCTTTTTATAGTTTATAAAAAGGGGCGAAATATTTGCTGGGATGGTTCCCGTTTAAATTTCTTAAATACATTTTTTTTTTTTAAGAAAAATATATTTACAAAGATGCCTTTTTTGATAAATAGTTTATATTATTTTTTTTATCTAAAAAAAATATTTCTTTTATTTAAAAGGTTAATTTGTAATTAAAAAAACAAAAGATTTTTAAAATTTACGTTAATTTAAAAAAAAATTTTTAAATTTATAATTTTAAAAAAATATTTTTTTTAATTTGAAATTAATTTTAAGCACAATATTTTTTTAAAAATATTAATATAAAATTAATTAAAAAAAAAATTTTTTTTTCAAAAATGCTTCCACTTAAATAAAAACAGATTTTTAAACTTAATAAAATCTTTGAAGAAGATTTAAAATGTAGATTTAAAATAGAGAAAGATAAATTGATCTTACTTTTTGGACACAGTTGTATATCGTAAGACAAGAACTATCGATCTCCAAAAGCGAACATATTTGGTCAGAAAATTTTTTTTTAAATTGATTCAAGTTTAAAAATCTGTTTTTTTTTAAATCAATTTAAAAAAATCAATTAAAAAAAATTTTTTTTTATACCCAATAATGCATTCAAAAAGAACAAATGGAATTTTCATAGTATTTGTCGAAAAATAAGGAACACATGATACCTCTTCTTATTCGAGTTTGTTGCAGTTACGTGCCAAAGAGAAATGAAAAAAAAATGCCCTTCAAGAAAGAATTGGAATCGAGACTCTTACACCACACCATCTGACCAAATATATTCACTTTTGGAGATCAATAGTTCTTGTTTTACGATATACAACTGTGTCCGAAAGGTAAGATCAATTTATCTTTCTCTATGTTAAATCTATATTTTAAATCTCCTTCAAAGTTTTCAAACTCAAATAATATTCCTTGTTAACAGTTTGGCGCACAGTGCACAACACTACGATAATCGAAGAAAACTATCAACATTATCGTGATTTTCGCGGGAATTTTACGCGGGTTTTCGGTCTTGGCTAACGTTTTGGACGATGTTTAATCGATTGTCGGAAAGAAACGTTTCTCATCTTCGACATATGCACCCGCAATTTACGCATGAATATTGATCTTTCTTTTTGATCGCAGTATTCTTTTGCAAAGTGATTAGTAAGAGTAAGGCACCAAGGAAATGGAATTCGTGATTTAAAACAATAAGCTGCTACGATTTCGATTGGTTTTCAAAAAAAAAAAATCTGGTCATCCTAACACATGGGCTTAAATGGGAAAATGTGCAAATTCAAATTAAAAAAAAATTTTTTTTTTAAAAAACCATATATTGAAGGGACAGTACGGCTATTTTTTCAGTTTGTAAAAGAACTGTACCTGTGTGTTCTACATTTCTATAAGATTAGTTAAAAAAAAAAAAAAATTTAAAATTTTTAACTGAATCAAAATAATTGCCACTCTCTGTACATCCTAATACAGTTATCGATATCAACTTCAGTTTATAACGGTTCTTATAGCTTAGGGATCTTCTTCTCCTCATGTTGTATAACTTTGAAACAAAATAACATAATAACCTTTAATAGGTAGCACGTTATATCAATATATGAAAGGCCACAAAACGTTTACACCGAACAACCAAACTAAGCCTTTAACAATGCGATAAAGGCTCAGGGATTTCTACTTTGTTCCCATCCAATCTATACATATACAAAATAGGGAATCAATTATTACGAATCGTTCCTTAATACAACTTAATTGACTTAAGCTATCAAATCTTTGTATGTAATAAAAACAAAGTGCTGTTGATAAGGCTCAAATGAAGAACGAATCGATATACAGTAATCCGCCCTATAATACACTCAGCTATAAGTTTTTTATTTAAAATGTTCTTAGTTTGATTTTATATATATTTCGCACATATTCCGTTCATAATATAGTTTTTTCTTAATATTCGATTTAAATCCCCTTTAACGAGAAAAGTTCAATGTGAATCATTTGTACATAATGCGTTATACGGGCTCATACGAGCGCGTACGACACGTTCTTATAACGCGGAACTAATCCACCGTATTATAGAGAGGATGACTGGCCTTATGTAAGCCCAGGGACAACTACATTCATTTATTTTTCATATTGAAGGGGGCGAGCCGGTTTATGAGCTATCGTCTTGGATTAATGGTACTCGATCGCTTTCTCGTCCGATGTATTTACAATGAAATATATGCTATATATGATCGGTGTATGCATAACAAAATAAAACTATCGAGTAGTAGTATTATCATCATCTCGAATTCTCACTCACTCACTTTTATAATTTACTAATTGCTTCGAGCAAAAATTAGTATGTTTTCAAAAATAATAATTCAAATTTTAAATCAACTTTAGTTAAAGTAAGCCCATATGGGCCGCGCCTTTGTCTTTCTCAATTTTATTGCCCCTTTTCTTGCAAACCCGGTATGCATGCAATCATTTCGAAACGAAATCTTCATTGGACCGTCATTTTTAGACAACCCATGTTTGCTTCAAAACTTTCTCTTATTTCAACTCTTCTTCTTCTTCTTTCTTATTTAATTTATCCTAAAGCGATGTAAAGAAGAGAAAAATACGATGACGACATGTCGTAGCGTCCGCAACTGAAAAATATTAACAATAATCATAAAAACATTGAAGCCATGGCCAGAAAGACTGGCCCGACCTTATGTTTTAAGGTTTTATTAGATGGATTAACGAAATCGGAAATTTCTCAAATACACTCGTTATTCAGTATTGGAAGACGAGAGAAGATTCCACGAAATAATATGACATGTCCGAAAAGAAAGTTTTTTTTTTCGTTTTTAAAATCTAATTGGAGAAAGGAACAACAAAAAATATGATTGGGGGAAACAATTGCACATGTGTTAGTGAGTTGGTCTGCTACACTATTTGCGTCGTTAAAAACGAACGAAATTCTTAATTTGAATTGGCCCCCACGCATATCTGATATTGATCTAACTGATGATAGTATTTTTGAGCCGGTCCGTAAGTAACGATAAATAATAGATAAATAGCGAAATTGATTTTCATTCCCAATTACTTATATGGACTGAGTTTTATATCTATGCACAAGGGATTTCATTACTACTTTTTTGGAAAAATATTTAAACGTTTCTTTCATCTGGCATGCATTTTTTACAGTTATGGAACATATGTCCAAATTTAGCATACGTTCTATGGAACATAACTGCGTAAAAGGAAGTTCGATGTATATAAGGAAATATTAAATTTATTATTTTATCATAAAATTGATATTGGGCTGTGCTTGAGAGGATGAAAGTTTCATAAGATGACATCTGATAGGCGATTACTTTTGAATAGCAACGACGACACTGAAAAAATGAGGTTCTATTCAATTCGTGTACACAATGATTGATTAATTTACCACTTTTTTCTTTTTACCTTTACATAAAATTGCTCCCTATATAAACTTATGTAACGAAAAATGAAGGTGACAAACTTTAACAAAAATTCTTGTAACAAATTATTAAATGAAAATAAGACAAATGATTAATAATATTGAAACGTTGTGTCGTTTCGATTTCCATTATTAAAATATCTGGAAACTTAAGAGGAAGTAAATCTTTTTTTTTATTTTTTTTTTTATTTTTTGTTAAATGCATAGAGACTTTTTTTAGTCGATGTTATTTAAAAGATGACGACCTCATTTATTATCATAATTACCTTACCAGACTTGTAAATTATTTGCCTAAACTGAGTAAAACTTCTTGTTCTGAATTAAAAACCAATATAAAAAAAAAAAAAGAATAATTAAATAAAATAAAAAAGTTCCTCTAGTAATTTATGGCCGTTTGCTACGAAATCTTCTTCTCTTTTGTTCCCAGCACCCTAAGATAACATAACAATACATTCTTATTATTACATGTATGTACACAGCAAGCGCACGCATTACATTTTCATTTTTTTTTTTTTCTTATTTTTCTTATAATAAATTGTTATCACATTTAACAAAAAGAAAAAATTAAAAGAAAAAAAAAACAAACAAACAAGAAGACGTTCGTTACTTAGCTACTGAGTATATTATATTTATATAATAAGATTTATAATTAAAATGATTAATATAAAAAAAAAAACAAAATCTTCACAAGTTATTTTAACGAAGAATTAATAGATGGTATTAACTATTGAATGAACCATCGTTGAATCCAGCGGTTTCTTTTTTACGAATGATTGCCAGATCCCCAAACTAAGAAAGACAAACACTCGGATTAAACACTTCAGATTTTAAATGTTATTGTTAAAAAAAAAAAATTCAAGTAATTGTATAAAAATCTTAGTTTTTTTTTTACCTTTTTTACTTTTTCGATGCCTAGTAATAAATTTCAAATCGATAGCCAGTATGGTTAAGTTATTCTTTGAATGAAAACGTCCGTCGCCAGGAATCGTTACGAGATGTAAGCATGAAAGAAGAGGTAGAACACGAAGAAGATATACTTAAGCTCTACTTGTTGAGCACTGCAACAACAGGTAAAAGCCATATTGCCAAAACATATAACAATCGCAGGCCACAGAGGCCATTTTTAGATATTAGGTATTTTTGATATTTTAAAAATAAAAGCAAATAGCTGTTTACGATTATTAAAAGAATAAAGTTCGGAAAAATGAAAATCAACGGGAAATATGCCCTTTACACGGTTCCCTGTCTGATGTACTGTTTTCAGTACCACGCTAAAATGCATCTCCATATCGCACAATCAATTTGGAATCTAAAAATTATTGTTATTGTTATCATTAGTTCAAGCGATCTTATGATATTTATAACACTGTGCACCGATAACGGTGCACGCGGCTTGACAAGGGCAATTTTCTCTCTAAAAATAGACGCAAAAAAAAATTTTATTATAAATTACTAAATTCGTTGTTAGCGTGTCTCGAAAACTGTACCCGGGCTGTAAAAATATTTTTTATCTTTATAAGCAACTTGCCAGGGGACGTGCTAAAGCACAATATTAAAAAGCGAAAAAAAATTGATTACTTTTGTATAGGTATAATAACAACTTGCAACTTTTGTTTTTTTTTTCTGATTCGCTCTTATATGGAATTGCAGACCGAATTGCTTTAGCGCTTGTGGAAACATCAGATGATGTATCATCAGATAAGATGATTTTACAAAGTGCATTAAGAAAAACCGTATATATATATAAGCGCCTACCATAGTGGAAATCACTAAACACTTTAATTGGATAAATCGCAAACGGGATGTGTGATCCGTATTACAAACAAGTCTGGAATAATTAATAAAGGAATGGGCCAATTTAGCGGCAAGATGACTTACAAACGTTATGGAACAAATTTCAAAACGCATTTCTTTACATTTATTCGGATTCTCTAGAATTGATGTGCATTTTGAATTTATTTTGCTTTCGAAAGCAATTTATTTTTGCTTAAAGGTCGATTTATTTTTCATATTCTTCTAAAGAGTGCTTATTCAATTGTTCAGACATTTTGTTATTCATTGAATTTTCTAATAAAGTAAAGTTATTAATCTTTTTTTTTTTGTTAAATTCTTAAATTAAAATTGTTAAATATATGAAAATTAATAATGGAATTTTCTTTCTTAGCTTGAGGTCTTTTTCAATCAATTAAAAAAAGAGCAACAAAATCAAAAATAATAGATAAAAATTTATTAATATTACTATCGATTTTTTTTTCTTTCTTTTTTTTAAATAAAATTGCCATAAAATGGCTTTTACTTAACAAATTGTCTCTTAGTTTGATTATAGTTTGCAAAGTAGAATTAAAATAAGTATAGAGAGAGAACACATACAAAAGAAAAAGTTCGAATCAAGCAAGAAATTGTCTATTACTAGCTTTCTTTTTCGTTTTGCTACGATATTACTTTTATATAAAAATAAATTTTCAATAATCATTTGAAAACACGTTTGAATTGTCACTGTTGATTTCCTTTACTATGCCAATTTTAATGCTTTTCCTCCTTTATTTATTTATTTATTTTTTTCATATCTCTATATACTCTATATAAATCTGTTGCTCTTCTCCATAATAGTTTTCATAACATTTAAGTAAAGTTTTGCTTTTTCCTTTTCTTCGAAAGTTTAATAAAAGACAAAATTAAAGAGTATGAGAACTGTCTAATAATAAAATGAAAAAAAAAAAAAAAAAAAAGTTTTTTTTTTTGTTAATATCTAACTTCTATCTGCCACTCATTTCGTTTGCAATAAAGTTCCGACTTAGTTTAATTATTACAGCTGTTTGCGGCTTCTTTCATTCTTTCATGTATAAATATACATACTTATATATACATACATACAAACATACATACAATACATACATATATAAATCCATGCATGTATATATGTGCATTCATATGTATGTATATGCATATATATGTATATGCATTATAAACTTTTTGTGATATTTTTTAATTTAATTTACATTTAATATTAATTAATGATTATTTAATTTATTTAAAGACTAAGTTATACAAACATGGTTGTGGTTGCTTTCAATTTCATTACAAGACATTTTATATTTGACCATTTTCTCTTCTTTTACATCATGCTGTATATAATAATAATAATTAATAATTCCTTCATATTTCCATTCCCCATAAGAATTTGATTTTCATTTTTTATTTCTTTTTTTTGTTTTTTTGTAATTTTTGTTTCTCTTGTTTTTCATTAAATATAATTGCGAGTTTTGCAATATATTGAAATTTTTATTAATGTAATAATTATGGATGTGTGTGTGCAGCAGTTGTTTGGCTGCTCTCTTAATAATAAAATTGATAAGAAAAAAAAAACAAGTTATTTTTTTTTATATATTTCCTGTTATCGCTGTTAAATTAAAATATACGTATATATATATATATATTTTTGTTTTTTCGTTTTCTTTTTTTTAGTCCATAGCACTTGTGAAAGGATGAAAAGGAGGGATATGAAGTACAATACTCTAGTTATGCTGCTGCAGCTTTTGTTATATTTTTATTATTACATCTTGAATTTTTTTATTTTTTTTTTAATTTTTTTTTTAATTTTTTATTATTTATTGTCCATCGTAGATCTTTGTTACTTTACTATTTACTATTTCCTCCCAAGCTAAAGAGAAAGAAATTGAAAGAAAAAAAAGCAGAAAAGTAAAGAAAATTAATTAGTAATATTTTTGTTACACAACTTCGATTTAGAATAGAAGAGAAAAATTTTTAATGTCTTTGCAACCTCTAATAAATAAAAAAAAATTAATGATTTCACGCACCAGATTCACAATTTTAGATACGATTAACTTCTAAGTAGCCCGCTGGTGTCCCAATATTTATTCAACCAAGATATAAATTCGCTGCAATTTTTGCGGCAAAGCGTTACAAAACAATTACAATTAAAAAATCTTGCGTAAAAGGTGTGTGCCAATCTTTTTGAAAGAAAAAACTCCCTACATCCGCATACTGCACATGTAGTGTCACTTTTTTATACTACTAACCACCAGAAGAAATTCGTCAAAATGTTTGCCGCAACATCCACCTACGCGGACGGTAGGAGCGAGACCCCTCTCGATGCATCTGTAGGCATGTGTGTTGCTCCACATGTACTTTCTTCCGGTGCATGTGGTACACGCTTGAACGCTCACAAAAATTAAAATATCACAAGTTCAATTTTGGTAGAAACATTGTTATTGAGAATGGGCTGAGTCGGTGGAAGGACACGCATACATTACAATGACTATATTTCTTTTTAAAAGCCAAAAAAAATGGGTTATTTGGTTTTGCAAGACGTACCTAGCGCGACCTGAAAGATCTCTTGTACTCTACTTACAATTTAAAACGTATACAACCATAAAAAATTCCCCGTAGATTCTGTAGATGGTCCTGGTGAGAACATTGATGGAGAGAAGAGCCACGAAAGAATACGATTTCCTTACTTGTTTTTGTGGAAATTTGTCGGCGAAGATATGAAGTTAGATATAGGAAGTAGCCGCAGCTTAGTAGGTGGGGCGCTCACTACAGCGACAACCATGACATATTCAAAGAGCACTGACATGTGAAAACTGGCGAACACCGACTTGGTAGTAGCGACTCTTACTTACCCGGCTATATAACAGTCCATCTGCCACTATACCCGTGGCCGGTAGCTTGAGCAAAAGAACACTAGATGGACAGACACACTTAAATCAAATCAGAAAGTGATTCGGAATCGACCAGTATAATGAAAGATGAGTCTATCTCAAGTCCATCGGCACAAATTTAATCCTTTACCCTTAATATAACTTGGCCGCAATAAACTTAGAAACAAGCAAAACTTCTGTTAAAAACGTAATGCAATTTAGAGATCACATTGCTCAACAACTCCTTAGCAATGCTGGCATTCGTAAGTGGACATATTGAAATGACGATGTAGTAAACGAAAGTAAGAAATGGATGGTTAACAAATCATTTAATAAGTTTCCCGTGTAACACATATCTGACAACACTCTCGACAGACCTGTATGGTTTGTGGATAATGGCGATCTTCAAACGATACATTTTGAAATTTCATGACATACCGACAATTAGTTTACAATGATTAGGTAACAATGGTTTTAGTGATGACATTTATAATATTTCAAAACCGCTAACAATCAGCATTAGCTTGAAAGATGTTACGGTGACCATAGACTGTCGAAAAAATAAATATGTGGATTATTTGGTAATTTTAAACAAAGTCATTTTGAACACCGATGATGCTGAACGCTCTGGTCGCCCGAGTTCGTGAGTTGTTCCAAAAAATCTTAAATCCTTTTTGGAAGGCCGAAAAGTGAGGTTACGTCTGACGCCTCTAAAGATATCACAAAAGGCAGCTCATCCATCATTTTGCATGAGCTTTTATACACGACAAAGGTTTGTTCGAAATGGATGCCGCATTTGTTCACTTTTGATCCAAAACAAGAACATGTCGAAGCCCCCCAAAAGTTTACCAAAAAGTTTACCAAAGAAGTTTACCCCAAAAAAAAAAAAATTTTTTCATGCAACATATGACGTTGAATGGAACGGGACATGGAATCATCACTATACTTTAAAATCAAACTGGCAAAAAAAAGACCAAAAACTGGCGAAAAAGACAAAACTCGACTAGGAAAGTTATGGCGTCCCGTATTTTAGAATGGACTTGGTATAATATTCAGTGACTAAGTTGAAAGGGGACAAAGGATTGATAGTGAATATTATGCAGCTTTATAAGTAGCTTTGAGGGACGAAGAAAAAAAACGACAAGTTAGAACGGAGACTTATTAAGTGACTGTGAGTATGTAATCAATAGCTAAAAACTAATTGAAAATAGCAACAATGGGAATAATAAATTTCTGCAGACGTCTCTCCCTCTCACTCTTTTCTATGTATCTATCTATCCACACGACATACGCAAAGATTTACAGATTTAATAAACTTCCGCCCTTTGTCACAATTTAAAGTTGTGAACTATTTCTGTTTTTATTGGCGAAGTCTAGCTGAAGAACACACAAATCCGCTACATCGATTCCTTAGCTGTAGACAACCCAAGTAACTTACAAAATGACGGACACTATCACTCCTCTTATTAGTCGGGTAGTTTTCCATTTGAATAAATCTTCTGAACCCCGTAATTAAAAATAATCCTGACCTTGCACGGTTACCTTTAGTTCCTTTAAAAAATAAAGTAAATATTAAATATACATACCGACCAACATTCAATAAATTTTACCAAACGATTCACACAACACCTGAATGATAATCTACTTGAAAATCTTTCTGAATCATCACAAAAGACAAAAATTCTGTAGAGACCCCCATATATATGTTTCTTGTAAATCGCGTGGAAAAGATTTGCTTTAAAGAATTGTTACAATGAAAATTTTCCTTATACTTACCAGATCCAATAAAATCTACAATTATATCATTCTGATGTTGTGCACCCAATGTTGATAATCGTCCAGATGTCGGCGGTATATAATATAAACTGTACTCTTTGCTGCTAACGGAGGTACCAGCAATGGAAATGCGTCGCGTGCGACTAGGACTACGACTACGTGGAGTTGCGGCATAGGAATTTATGTTAACATTAACAACACCGCCTTCAGCCTCGTACTGTGATAATAATGGTTGCTGCGCCTGATAATTCAGCACATTGTTGCCGGACAACGAACGTTGCTGGGCGAAATGATGGCTTCTAGCATGCGCGGCTGCAGCGGTAGTCATAATATGACTGTTGCTATTGATTCTGTTGCGTGCATCATACGTATTATTGTTATTATTATTATTACCTGGATAATTATTAATGGATGATGTTGCCGATGCTAATGAAGATGATGAAAAGGAACTTGAATTTGAAGAAGAGTTTGAAGTTTTGTATTGCAATTGTTGCGCAGCACGCGCCGCAGCTATAATTGCTGTTTCAATATCATTGCAGGTCTCCAGCTGTTGAGGGGCAGGAACTGTGGATTGCATTTCTAAATTATCAATGGAATTGTGTTGAGGTGGTGCACTCGTTTCACTGCTACTGCTGCTACAGTGTATCACTGACGCACTATTGGATATATAGTTATTTAGTTTGTTGCTTTTCTGTTTAGACGGTGACAAACGTGACTGCACTTGTGATTGTTGTTGCAGGTGCTGAGTTGCTCGATTTGCTCCCGTTGCACCACTTACATTATAAATACCTTTATCACCAGATTGCGCTGGTGCCGGCATCGGCTGCTGTTGAGCAGCAGATGTGGGTATAGCACTGACCTGATTGCTCCCTGCAAAGGAGATGTTGGGCGTGATATCCGCGCAATAAGAGGCCCCTGAATCATTAAGTAAATAACTACTATTCTTGGTGGCAGTAGCTGACACAGACGTCACTTTTTCATAGTAATCCCGGCCTCTTCGGATTTCAGAATCATCCTGATGGATAGGGAGATCTCCAGTCTCATGGTCGTCGTCAAACATTTTCAATTCTTCTTCATTAAAATCTCCAAAAGTAAAGTCATTAACAAGTCTAGACCCGCTTGGATTGCGGTCATCGTTTAAAATAATAACAGCCGGGCGATTGGAGATGTTTATAGAGCCTGTCAAAGACATGGGTGGCAATGACGCTGAAGACTTTAAATGTGATTTTGCTGCGGACCTTGGTTGCTGAGATGTCATGCTACCAGTACTATTACTACTAACAAATTTTTTGGTATTGTTGTTGGTATTTAGTGGTATCGTACTCGATGATTGTTGTTGCTGTTGGCGGTCTTTTTTCGATCTTCTAGCGCACGGTGCATTGTCATTCAAATTATTATTAATTAGTACATTAGTTGCGGCTGTAGAGCAGGCAGCAAAGCTGTTAGCTGGAGGTGTTTTTTCTTTGGATTTTCTATTAACAAATGCTACATTGCTATTGTTGTTGTTGTTGTTGTTGTTTGAGATTGAGGTAGTTAAGACTAAATATTTATTAGTATTTTGATTAGAGCTGCTGGTACTGTGGCCAGTGTTACCGCCTTCGTTACCGGACCCAGATAAAGGCTGTTTGGCAGCGGCCGCAAAATTAAATTGACCACCGCCAGTACTTCCAGCGGGATTAGCATGTAGACTTACTGCATTTGTAGAATTGGAGAGACTAAGATTGACCAAAGGCATTGGTGTGTTGCCGTGAACAGCTGCTACCACTGTATTATTGTGGCGTTTAACAGTCTTCTCTAAGGCGGGATATTGTTGATCTAGATTGGACGCGTTACAAGGTGCCACATAACATGTCGCCGATGTCGACGACGACGAAGAAGAGGAAACGGCAAATGAGACACACGGATTGTTAGTGTTTATTACATGGGCAGGATTAACTGCAACCGGAGCGGAAGATGCTAAGGTTTGATTTGAATCACTTTCAGTACTTCTAGATTTTCGTAATGCCTGTTGTTGTTGCTGTTGTTGCTGTTGTAGTTGCTGCTGCTGTTGTTGTTGTTGTTGCTGCTGTTGCTGTTGTTGTTGTTGTTGTTGTTGTTGCTGTTGTTGTTGTTGTTGTTGCAACACTGAACTATCTGTTCTTGTTCCATATTCACTTGACGTATTCACTTTGGTATTAACAATATTGTCCACGGTCGATGCCGGCATTAGCTCACCGCCGCTTAAAACATTAACAGTTGTCGCGGCAGCCGTAGTTGTTAAGCTTTGCGAATAACTTATCGATTTCACATTTAATTTCTGATTGTCTTCCAATCCTGCAGCAGCGGGGATATTAACCACCAATTCCGGGAAATCCTGTTTTTGTTGCGACTTCTTCACTTTATGAAGTTTTACTCCACTATTTACACTAGTTACAATAATTTTTTCTCCTTCATTCGGTGCCACTAGAGAATTGCTATTAGAATTACTGGGATTCTCTATGACCGCATTGCTGCTTTCAACTAAGGTGGAAGAAGATAGCGAAGTAGTTGGATTGATATAAGGACCCATGTCCACTGTCACTTCTTTATTAGTGCGGGCAATATCTGCGTACGAAATGGGCGCTGGTGAATTAGTTTTTATCGGTAAATTGCCACCGACGACACCACTAACAACATTTGTTGTGCTGTTGTTACTTGAGTTAAGCACTTTTATATTCTTATTGCGTTTAGCTTGTTGAACCTTTGTTGAACCGACTGCACTCGTTGCGTTTGTCGAGGAAGTGGTAACTGCTGCTCCTGAACTTTCTATAGGTAATGAATGTACAGAGTCGAGATCACTTGTGTCAGATTTTTCTGAGGGCGGCACTGATGAAGTAGACTTGCGTCTAGATTTATCATTATTATGTTGCACGGTGCCAGTTGCTATCACATGATGTTGTGTTATATTATTATTATTATTATTATTATTATTATTATTATTATTATTATTATTATTGTTATTATTATTAATGTTGTTGTTATTATTATTATTATTATTAATAGCACCGTATTGCTGCTGTTGTTGTGTGTGGTTGCTATTAGATCCTTGATGAACATTGTCGTGTTGCTGCTGTTGTTGATATTTGTAACGCTGTGATATTGATTGTTGTTGTTGTTGAGCTTGTTGATTGAATGCCCCGGACTTTTGCGCGCTGAAATTGTGCGAGCGTTGTAAGGTCACAGTAGTCTCTTCCAAATTGTTTACGACTTTCTTTTTGGGTTTTCTCTTCTTAGTAACCACGTGAAATTCAGCGGTCTCTGGAACAACAGAATCGAGGGCAGTTATACCAACAATTTTTACAGGTTCCGATCGCGATTCCTTTCTAATTCTATCCGGTCTATCCACCATCATTCTTCTTTCCATTCTCAATTCAGCTCTTTCAAATCTTTCCGGCCTGTTGTTAGCAGCCATCATCCCTGATATTGCTTCGCCTGAGGCCATAGACACATTGACCTGAATATTATTAAGGTTACGTTCATTGCGTTCTGCGGTCTTCTCCTTTACATGCTCCCTGTCTTCTTTATTATTATTTGACGATTTGCCAGCTCCTTTACGTTCTTTGATTGCTGCAGCTTTGTCCTCAGCTATGCACACAACATTAGCATTTTGCTGATCTTCCAGATACTTGAGATCTTCGTTGCCCCAGGATCTTCTTTCCGTTTTACGTGGATTAGTATTATTATTATTTTGTGATTTATTCTCAAAATTTTTGTTAATTTCAGCCGTTGAAGAGGAATTATTCTTGTGTTTGCTGTTGGTGTTATTCTTTTGACGGATAATTCCAGCATTATTTTCAGTTGTGGCTGCCGTTCTTTTCAATTCTTCTTGTAGCTCGAATTTAGCCCCACTGCGCAGTTCTTCCAATGAATTACTCTTTGTTAACTTTTGTTGTTTATCCTTGTCTTTCTCGCGATCTCTGTCCTTTTTACGATCTTTCTTTTTATCACTACTTTTAGAGGAATTACCACCGCCCTGTTTATCTTCGCCACTACTTTCTATATATTTAACCAGCTCTTCGACTGGCTCCGTGCCACGATAACCAACTACAGACTCTACATCAACCGTCTTTGTATTGCGTTCGCGTTTATTGTTAGCATTTTTAGTGCGTTCCTGTTGCGATCGGGTTATTGTTTTTGCTTTCATTTGTGAAGCTGCCGAACCCATAGGGGTGGTAATCGTTGCCGACGTAGAGACCGTTGTCGATGTTGTGTGCTGTGACGGTATAGTTACTGTAGCGGAAACAGACACATTAGTACACGAACCTGCCAATCCCGCGATAGTTGCCGACGGTGAAGACGAATTTACATTTATAGCTCCTAGGGGTGAGACAGCATTTATGTGTATGGTTGCTCCATTACTAATGTTAGTAGCATTTTGATAAAATTCACTTAGAGCGTTACCGTTTTCATCCAAATGACGATGCTGTTGTTGTTGGCAAAGAGTTGTGGCATTAGATGCAGAGCCACCGGTAGACATCGTTGACATCGTACCCGGAGCAGGTGGTGCCGCTTTAATATAGGTCTGCAAATTGAAGATTCTTTGTCAAAACTTATTCATTTTTTAACTTTTTATTTTTATTTTTTTTTTATTTTCTTGATTTATGTTTTTTTTTGTTTTTTTTTTTTAGTATTATTATTATTATATTTTTATTTTTGTTGTTCGCTTATTCTTTACTTTTTTTACTTAAAGTCCTCTACATCCACTTTGCATTTGATTGTCATACAGAAACAAAAATCTGAAGTTTTCTAACAAATGTAAGATTTGAGGTTAGTTAGGAGGTGACCGTTTTGCTAGTGAAACTCTTAAGATCGCACTTGGCATAACTCACCAAATGCCTCTAGACTAATACAGAGCTATAAGCACAAAGTGTGAGTCGAGGGACTTAATTACTTGTATGTACACACAATTAATCAGATATTTTCATTTTATAAATGTTTGTTATTGTACTTTTTCAAGCATGCAAAGACTTCGCCAATATTACTTATTTATTTGGAATTGTAAATCAACTTAACAAGTAATTTGATCCACACGAAGCGGAATTAATTTTTAGGACGCAAGCAAAGCTTTCCTCCATTCGATATGTGAAAATCATATGAATTTCTTAAACGTGTATCACCACCTACCGTACAGCTAGAAATATAGAAATCAGGAAGGGCAAAACTCGCGTATGTTCCAATTATGACTACAATTTTCTGATCAAATCAAAATTATTGCCAAATTTCAAGTACTAACGATACATCCGCTAACATATTTCAGATCATTGATCTTCGCGTTCCGTGTCAAAAGATGGAATTCTCTCCTCCTTTTGATATGAACCAAATTTTGCTAAATAGGATTCATTCGCCCTACAAAATCCTCTTATTGTTTATAGAACGTGTCTGAAAGACAGACATTCTTTTTTTGATAACAATCAATCCAACCCAATCAAATTTACATTAATTTGCTTCAGTTTACAAAGAAAACCATTCCAGAAGGATTCGCCGGCAAAAGAAGCTCATCAAATTAACGATAAACACTTTTCGTCTTTTATAATAAACATAATTTTGAATTTATCAGGATCAGCGATCACTTATCAGAAACCAACGTAATCAACAACAAACAAAACGAAATCCAAAAACCATCTCGAACGCGCTAAACCATAAAAATAGAATAGAAAAATAGGCATCCCATCACATCATCTTCGCTCCAATTTTATGGTACTGAAAAGTCATGAGAAACCATTTCAGTCTTCTAAAGGTAGAATTCAACGCAATAACTACGACACTCGGCTATTAAAGCAATACAACTATTGCAAGATTAAAAATTAATACCTTCGAACGACCAGGGAAAGTAGAACTAAATTTTTCTAATAAAGTTCCCTTTGGCACTTCGTCTTACTCAGCTAGTTTAACAAATGCTATAAGTCGCGAATGAAAATTGCCCCGTTTTATGTTACTATAGAGTGTAGTATGATCTTGCGACATATTTGGTTCTAAGATCATTCTCACAACTGTGTAGTAACTTCAATATGATACCCTTACCGTTATAGGTTTAGATTTATGTAACATATCCTTTGACTTTAACGGATCATTGCCCAAAATTGATTTGCAGGATTTATAGTTTTCATCGAGTGGTACATATTTAGTATCAACTGCTGCCACGGAAGTGGATGATTCGTTATCAGCAGTGTTGGCATCGTAACATTCTAGGTTACTAAAGTATATCTTTTCATCCACATAACAGTGTGATAGAGTTGGAGCAATATTACAGCCGACTTTTGGACCGGTAATGTTAGCTCTAGGTATACGTTTATCAATGCTAGCTAAACGTTCATAATATGCCAGGCCCTGGAATAAAACAAACGGGCAGAAAGAAAAACCATTTTAATATATACATCAGCATTAAACATAGTTTGGACACAACTAATAAGCTGTTTAACACGTCTGTCATATATCATGGTTTTGATGATTAAGTTGTATATGCACCAGCAACTATAGGTGAATCAATTTAAGTTTTATCATCTAGAAAGACACACAGCCCCCGATGGAGGTCGCAACTAAATTTAGACTTTCTTTTCTTTTGTGCACGTGGTCAGGGTTTCCTTTGGATTTTCCTGGAAAAACATCGCTTAAACACGCGCAAATAACCTTTTATATCCTGATTATCTAATAAAGACAACAGTTGCTAAATTTTATATTTTCTCTTTTCTCTTATAGTGTCTTGTCCTGCATGAAGATGAGTTATTATGTAGGTGGAACCAACACTTCCTTTTATTTTTTATGCGAATATAAAGCAAACATGTTTTTAACAAACATTGAACATTTTAAAAGCAAATAAGAACTTGAGTTTGTACCGCTTCCGAAGACTTTTATCAATAAAAGTCGGTCTGGGGATAAAGTTTCATATGATATAACGGAATTTTCCAAAAATAATTGGCATAAACTTTGAATGATCCCAAAGATAAGTGTCTAGCGGCATTGGGTCGGATTAAAATGAACGCAAACTTTAAGGACGAGTTTCTGACGAAAACCAATGTGCTTATTTGCGCGCTTTATATTTTATGATTATCTCGCACATGCTACGTTTTCTTGGTTATGTATTAGTCAAATATTTTTACTTTTTTTATCAATCTCGCTGCACAATTTCACGAATTCAGTGCTGACTAGAACGATTACAAACTCTCGGAAAGATAGTCCATCTTCCATAATATGAATTTTTGCAGTATTTTCTTGAAGATTCAATCTTTAAAAATTAACATAATAAGAAAGAAATCATGGATTGTGTCCTGAGAGAAATATTGCTTAAGAAATTACCAGTTTATGAGCCGACCACCCTATACTTTGCCATACCATTAATGTCACAGAATTAATTTTGATAAAAACTATAAATATATATATATATATATATCCAGCTTTTTGCTCTATCTAATCGCCCTCTTTGCATCCTTTTCTTTCTTATCTTATTCAACAATACTTTTCAGATGGATACGGAATCGAGTTACTTGTTAACATACGTTTTCCTCCTTCTATAACATTAATACTATTACCGAAAGAGGTCAACATATAAAGTAGAAAATTATTAGGGATCATGAAATAAATTTAAAGTTTCATTTAATTGAAACAAGTACAATATTACGATATCCTGAGTAGTCAACTGCTTAAACGAAATTTCTCGCTAAGCAACTCCTTGTAGGCACTGGCGTTTGCTACCATGGCCATAGCTAACTGACCCACATTTAATTGTCGCACTCTACAACTAGCATAAGAGCCACTGGCGCACATATTCACTGTAATGTTGAAAAAGTTACCTCCCCTGGCAACTTCGATGTTTCACTTACAACACAGAGTTGTCACTTTGTTGCTAAATATATTTGTTGGCCTAGTAAATTCATCAAGTAAAAAAGTAAAAAATTAAAATAAATAAATTAAATAATAAATAAAGAAAACAAATAAAAAAGCTATAACCCGTCAAAGGGCGTATGCGTAATCCTTATCCAGTTGCATTATTAACCCATCTCATTTAACCAATCAACCTGTTAAAATTATATTGTTAAAGTATTTGATATATGAGAAAAGATCATGATTATGTTTGTATTTTAGACATGTTTACGACCTCGAAGAATAAAATGTTAATATTTTAAATTTTTGGGAGTAAGAAATTCATTAATATTTTTCCACAGATTTGCACCTTTAGCCTATAAAACAGAACTGTTCCGAGCATTTAAAACTCAACATATGTTCACAGTTTAACCATTCCATTGAAGTAGTTATCTCTTACATGGCCAACCATGCAAAATTATTCCATTAATGGTTTAACTACTTCAAATGTCTTAACCACGTAGATATTAGATAAAAATAATAAAAATTAGAAAAATAAATCTAAAACTTGCATTGTTTTTGTATAAGTTTATCTGAAAAGTCGTAAATAATCAATTATTATTATTTGTTCACCTTATCTCCTTAGAAGATACAACCCTGACTCTCTCACATGCAATCAGAGTTGCATTTCTAATTTTTTTTTTGATTTAGATAACTTCTGAAAAGCAATTTTTTTATTACTACAATTTTACCTGTGTCGCTACATCTTGTCCTTTGGATTGCAGTATTCGGTGCTGTTGCTGTATATCCATCATTGGTTCGCCCATTTCGATAACACAATCACCTGCACTGGTTATGGCCAAAATTGAACCTGAAGTACTTGCAACGGACGCATTATTATCGCCGCCCGTAGATGTTAGCACTTCAGAAATATTGCTATTATTATTGGTAGACAACAACGGAGTAGTTGCTGTTGGCATTTCTTTATTGGCTTCCATAGGTGTTACGCCGGCTGCGGCAGCAGCTGCCTTTGCGTTGCGTCGCTGTTCTTTTTTACTAGATTTAAGCGTTGTTGTGGCTACCGCTGCTGCTACGTCATGCATAAAACTTAGCTCGTTGGTAGTCAAATTGCCGCATAAACCCAGTTGGTGGGTAACATTAACGTTACTAGGCAAACTACCCCCTTCACGTTGACGTGAAGATACGGAAGAGGAATATTTCTTTTGTCGAGAATTGTGATTTTGACGTCGTGTACGTTGACTACCACTCACACTGCTATTACCAAACGCTTGATCACAGTCCAGTTGTGTTTCGTTGACGAGATCTTGCAAGGAGCCACCTTGCTTGTGATGATGATGGTGATGATGGGATCTATGCGGCTGATGTTGACTATTATGGCTATGTGAATGATGATGATGGGCGTTTTGCTGATTATAGTTATAATAACTATTGGACGTAATTGATGTGGACAAATTGCGTGGTGTTATTGCACAAAAAGGATATGATGTTTCTTCATTTTCGGCTTTCTCGAGTAATTTCTGATAAGGCAATAAAGAAGAAAAAAAATCCAGCTAAGCACGAATGAAATCTTCGCAATTATTATTATTATCAATTTTTTTTTTTTTTTAATATCTACCAAAAATGCTTTGCTCTTGTTCTCCTTATCACGTGGATTTTTATAATGATAAGCTTCTTCTAGCAATTCCTTCAGTTGATTATCATCCCAATCTTTTAGGCGACACTCCTCCCATGACTCACATGGAGCTTCCTAAAAATATTAATTAAATTAATATTCATTACATATATCGGACAACATTTTATCTCACATAATACTATTATACTATTATCACTCATATACCTCCTCTTATTAATCTCTAATTATTAAGACTTTGTTTTAAAATTTATCTTAACCACATAAAAACGAAAAAAAAAAAAGAACAAAAACCAAAAAAACAAAAAACACTTTTAATTTCAACTTTATATTAATTAACCTTGAGAAAGTGTATATTTTCAAACTTTACAACTACAGCATAATGTGGATAATCAACCATATCCACACACTTCTTTTGCTTGTTTTTTTTTTCTTTTTTTTAGAAACGAACAAAACCAATATGTTATAGAAATGATAATTTACCGTTAATTAAAAAAAAAAAACATATCATTCGTACATAAATGCACAATCTTAGAAACTTAAAACAAAATTTTTTTTAGATTAATAGAATAAAAACCGCGAACGTTATAATTAAACATTAATATATTCTGTCGATACACTAATTAATTGTATTAATATTTAGAAAAACTGTTGCAATGTTTTAGAGTTTTTTTTTTCTTTTTACACACTCTGCTCTCTGCATAAAACAATGCTCTGCATAGAAAACAAACAAACAATAAGAGCCTTAACAGACATGACCTTTTATTTTGAATGTTGAGCATGTTTAAAACAATGTTCCTCGTGTGTCTCTCTATCTTCGCCTGCCTATTTTTCGCTCAATCTTTTACTCTTTCTCCATATGTGTTCGTTCTGAACTCATAAAGTAACAAGTAACTGTTTATTTGCGGTTTTCGCTATGATTTTTTTAAAGTATTTTCGCATATTTCTTATTTGCATTTTGGTTATAATGAATATGCAGTATGTGTGCGTGTGTGCATATGTATGTGATATATATCAGGTACTTGAATTAATACTTTTTTCTTTTTTTTTAAATAAATTCAAATTTTACTTATATCGTCGCGTCTTCATATAGGTGAAGTGAAATGCTTCGACGTCGACTTGTTCATAAAATATTGCTAACTAAACTAGAGATAGAGTAAAAAGCTTCCTCCTTACTCAGCGCATATACATGGATTTCATCAAAAATCCTTTATATTTCTTTTTGTTTTATTAAAAAAAAAAAAAAAAACTGCTACCGAATCAATATATGAGGAATGGTAATTTTGAAGTTACGGGGATAGGACAAGGAAATAATAATAAAGAGATTTAGAAGACGAAAATTTGCAAAGACTAGTAAGAATTATAAATTTATTTATTAACATATCACAGCATTTCCAAACGTTTCGAGAAGAATGACACAAAAGCAGATAAAACTTGAGTACCGTATCAAAGGAACCCACCCTTTGGCCATATGAAGAAATCTTACTATTAAAGGAAGAATCTATCAATCCATCAATCAGAAATTAAATTGGCACAGAGAACAGAAGGTGATATTATCCATAATACATCGTCCCCTTTTCCTGAGTGTTGCATTTTATATTTTGGAAAAAAAAAAAAAAAAACCAATTGAAATTAAGTCAAGCACTAAAACATAATAGAAATTGACATGTAGTACTTACTACCTGCATGAATTTATATCATTTCGCATGAAGAGCAATTACATTTTATAATCAATCTCATTCTCTCTCCTATTGTGGCCGAAGATATACGCAAATGTAGACTGTTTTGCAATTGTTTGAAAATACGATCATCACATCCACCGTTATTTAAATAACTGATTCGATTTGGTTTAAAAAAAATTTGTGTACACATCAAGAATATATGATTCGGTTGTAAATGTGAAAATGTCAAAAACTATAAATATTATTTACTTTTATGTTAAACATAGCAGCGGCAGCACCAGCAGCAGCAGTAGTAGTAGTTGTAGTCGTAGTTGCAGTAGGCGTCCATCGCAAGTATATATTCAAATTTAGAATTTATGTATAATACGTGTCACCAATACCACACAGGGACACATATACATCTAGTCATGGCTTACTTGTTTAACACGAGAGGACATTTTTAAACAAATTTTCAAAAATTTAATATGAATTCTGATTTCGAATTTTGTATTTTAAAAATTTAAAAAAAAAATGAGAGACAGAAAAGAAAACAACAATGTTTTTGATTACGGGCGGCTTTCATGGAACGTTGTTTTGCAATAAACTCGCTTACGTTGAAATTGAAATGCTTTGAAAGAACAGAATACATTGGTGGTAGAAGTAATTTTGTGGTAAAAATATTCATTTTCAACGAAATTGTTGAAAGCATTGAGATGAATATCCTTTGGGTATTTTGCACGAAATACATCGTAGAGTGAAAACACCGTTTGATTGATCCATTCACCTCATGCTCTACTCTTCTTTACCAATTCTCGTTACTTTGGAAAAATTGCAGTGGAGTACAATTTTAAGAAACGACAAAATGGCTGAACACAGTAAGTAAGTTTTTATAAGACTTTTAAAAAATGATTTTTTTCATAACAATTTTCATAGCTACTTACTGCACGTCGGGTGTTATATGAAAATCGACATGTGCATGAGAATATTTTCAACAAGTGCACATCCTTTATATTAGAGGGCTACGGGGTAACACAATGCTTGCTGAACGCAATATCTACACTTTGTTCTCCTTATAGTAAGAAATAACATTAGCAACTGAATAATTAACAGCAAAAAGTAACGAGCTGGCACTTCATATAAACTTTGTAATGCGTCGACATATATATGTATATATATGTATATATGTATATATATAATAGGAACATTGCACATTTTCTAGCGGATTTAACAAAAGCTCGTTGAGTAGGATAATTTTCCAACCTTACTGCCTCTAGGACACTAGTATCCCATCCATATCTGCTGTATAATTTGTGATTTGCTAACAGACTGGAAATCGCAGTGTTTCGTATGTTATCAAAGCCAGGTGACGAACAAAATAACACAATATTTATTTATTATTATTAGTAAGGTATTGCGTCACAGTTCGCTTGTAGAACAGTTGCAATTCTCCACGGAACAGAGGGTGTCTGAACAGCTTGCAAGGGAACATTGTTCCATTCTTGTACCAAAACATTTGCCAATTATATCAATCATGTTGGAATTACAAATTTGCTCCTCACTCTCTGCTCTAAAGCTCCCCAATTATATTGAGCTCTGACGATTGTGCTGTGTTTGATGATAACCGGATATTTCTCAACATCCTTTATATTAGAGACTGAATATTTTTTTGCATGAGTATGGGCGCAATGTTTGACAGCAACATGTTAAAGTAAGAATTTCATCAATGAGGATACCATTTGCAATAATTCGGTCACTGGTGTGAGCAAAAGGACCAACAGAATACCACGATATAACCACCCATATCATAACGGAACTTCCTTCCCATGCTTCCCTGCAATACGCAGGCCGCCAATCCAAATCGAAGGCTTATTTTGGTGCTCCCTATTCATGAACCCGACGGTTGTTGAGAAAAAATTTGAACGACGATTCGTAAGACCACACCACATTCTTCCATTCATCAAGTGGCCAATTTCTATGATCGTCTCGCAACTTCTTTTGTAATTTTCTATTCGCTTCGAACTAATCATATCACAATTAATTAATAAATATTCCTCTTGGCTTTATTTTAGTCACCTATAAGACTAATCGGCAAACTTTCAGGGGATAGAAAAAGCAACTTGTCAACGCCAACGAAAAGCGAACATATCAAAGAGTCATATAGATACATGTCTAACCGAAATTCTTAAATTAACCGTAGGATACGGTATGTGTTAACTAAACGTTATGCGCTATTTAGTTGTGTTATACGCAATATTAATCGTCGTAAACTCCAGCACGGGTCTACTTGGAACAGAGATCCATACTCAAGGAATCAAATATCCCCGGTTTGCCGATCCTTCGCCTTAAACATTGTGTGGGGTCAAGTGGATAAATTCAAGGCCCTTTTTTCGTGCAACGAGTAGATCACTTTTTATAGCCATTATTATATACGACCAGAGTTGTCCAAAACGCTCGAAACAATTCTTTTTGTAATTTGCATTAATTAGATTTTCGTGGAGCGAGTCCAGTTGCAAGTTCTAAATATCCTGCAGGCACTTGGAACTTGAAATAAAATCTTTAGAGCTAGTAACTCTTCTACTAACCCGATAATTAATTAATTCTAGCAATGTCAATGAAATCACATGTGCACTTCTGATTGTTGTAAAGGATATAAAAAGAATTCTAAAGTATTTTACCTCTTGTACGCACGTCTCGGATGACCAGGATTAATTAGATCGCTTATGCTTTATATGGGAACTTCTGAATATTCTGAGCACACAGTTTTTTTTATCACTTCCATGCAAATTCGCTCTTATTTTTTAATTCGTATATATATATATTACATATATATGTCGTTAGTTGCACAATTTATTAGTTGAAAGAACTTGGTTTATATTAAATTTATATTCAATTTTTTAACTCTCAAACAGATTTTTCTCTCTAAATGATTAACTTTTCGATAAAATATATCACCAAATTTTTGAGCTTACGATCACTCATTACTACACTGCATACATGCTCGCCGTAGTTTTTATGACTTGATATTAAATGGGTGATTGTCGAATCAACAATTATACACTATGAAAATTCTCTTATATCAATCTTGTTGTCAAATAATTATATTAAATAATGAAAACACCATAACGAAAAAAAGCGAAAAAACGAAAGACTTGTGACGTCTCTGTGATGTTGCTTAGAATATGACTGACTAAGAGTTTAGTAATTGTTAGTTTGTTAGACTATTTTGAATTACATTGAATTTTTACATATTGTGATTTACGGTTTTGCTGTTGTGAATACTTTCTCAGGGAGTTTGTTGTTTCATTTCACCTTGTTTCATTTTTATCAGCTGTTTTCTTCTATTTTGTCTGTCACTTAGTAATGAGTCGGAACAAAATTTAAGATTTAGGAATGATATTATAACTGAAAATTGTGAAATAGATTTGATATTAACTGAAAATTAAAATATTGTTAATTAAAGTTAATTATCGAAAGGAAATTTAGAATATTTTTTAGATGGAAAAATATGGCATCTGACATGATGTAGTAACGAATCTTTTTTTAATATAATTTTGATTTTTATAGAATTGCCATACGCGTATGTATATAAATCTAAAATTTTAATTCTTAGACGACACAGAGATAACGTACTGATGGGAGAAATATAAAGATAAAATAATTTTGAATCTTCATCTGATTAATTTCTTTTATGGTATGTAGTGACAAATAAATCGGTACAACCTTGGATTTTTTGATTCTAAGCAAATACATATCACAATTAGGAAAGTAATCATTTTTACTTCAGCATTAATTCTGGAAACCATGGAGAACAAATAAATCCGTTCAAATAGTAAGACTGACTACGATATAACATCTTGGATGACTCCGATTACAAGACTGAGTATGTGAAAAAACCCTCTTCACAGTAAAAAAGTATATTCTTAAAGAACTCAGTAAATAAGAACCAACACTGCCTTAGAAATAAACATATAGTAAATATAACATCTAAAAGAAACTCTTAGCACGAATTTGTATATCCTACGCTAGATAATGTAAAACATCCTTACATTCATTTACTTATAATATAATGAGTGGGAGTAGATTCTAGTGTTATCTATTTATCTATTAATATGTAAAATAGATACGTGAAATTGTAACTTAGTGCTTTAAAGGAGCTTTCAGGATTGTTATGCTATGCGATGCATGTATGTCATGTTGATCCAAGTCGGCTAGTACATTTTTGTTCTTTTTTTTAAATACACAAACAAACAGTAAGTGAGGAAATTATATTCGGCCGTGATCGAGTCGTTTATACTCATCACCGTTATCCCAAAAAAAGGCAAAAAAAAAATAAATAAAAGAACTATATTTTCATGCTGTATAATACAGAATGGGTGCGCGGCTGACTCTTTCTATTTTCAAAATGAAAGCTTTTATCGCACAGGCGTGTGGGTATTGTAGGCGTGTTCTTAGAAAAGTTTAAGTCACTTCCAAAATCTTTTGCAAATTTGTAGGCGATATCTTCATTTTCGCTAACAGGAGAATGCTTGCCACAAATACTACACAGTTGCACAGACAGACGGACATGCTTAGGTGCATTCAAAATTTGAAACTAATCAAGAATTTATATACTTTATGGAGTTTTTAAAGTCTGCGCAAACAAAGAAAAAAACGAAAAACAGAGATGCAATGGGCGTGTCTCACAACCGATTTGGCCCATTTTTAATGCCAATCTGCGTGCAAGAAATTCTAATGTTTCTACTAACTATGATGTCGATAGTTTTATCTTTGCGATCAGGAGAATGTTTACAGAGACGGACAGAAGGATATGCTTAAATCGATTTAGAACTTGGTGCTGATCATAAATACGTATACTTTGTAGGGTAACTAATGCTTCCTTCTGGGCTTTGCAAACGTTTTGGCAAAATTAATATATCCCTCGTCCTTCGGCGACGGGTATAAAAACATAGTTGCGTCTTTGGTGATGTTGTTAAGCCAAAAGAAACAACTTTCGACAATAAAACACGTGATTATGGTTAAATCTGGATATTTGTGCTAAATTACATATATAGAATATGAGGTTATACAAATCTTTCTTTGAATCTTTTCCACGAGGGTTTAACAAAATGAATACGCGTCAATCTTCTAATACTAGCCTGCAATTTTTAATGATTTTCCTTTCACATACTAGCTTTATGATGCTAAATTAGTTTCTCGTAGCATTGGCTCAAAATATCCTTCAAAAGACTAACGATTAACATTTTTCTAAGTATTTACTGACGACAAAACTTTCTAAATCTTTATTACATAGGGATTTCTAGCAAAAAACATATATTTAAACAAACAATTTGACAATGAATCATTGCCAACATTTGGCAGCTGATAGTTATTTCACTTTAATTCCAAGGAAAACTACAACTTAAGTAGAGTTTAGGAAAATTGAGAATTTCTTTGCTATATTTTATGTGTACAAGAATATAATGAAAGGAAAATTTACAAGACGAGTTTGGTTGGGTAAACTACGCGGAATGTGATTTTCTACGAAACGTTAAATAAAGACAAAATTTCAGTAGAAATTGTATTCCTTAAACCAAAAAGCCTAAGAAGATTGGCAATGGCCTATTCATTACTAACTCTTTATAATCCACTAGAATTTACAAGAATATATTTACATATATATTGTTGTTTATTATTTTAAGACTTTAAGATGTGTATATACGCCTGCGTTTTATGACATTTCCCTTAGTTCAGTATAAAAAAATGCCCTTGTCAGCTAATAAATTTTCTGAGAATAAAACTTACAGGTATTGTAATTAACAACGGAGTACTTTTTATTTTAATGTCTTTCACTGGCTCACCCTGCAACGAGTATCATTATATTAATGTAGTATGCCTGCATAAATAAATCGTTAGGCGTTACTTTCTATTTTAAGTCTTTTCAGCTGTCGTGTAAATTCAGCCTTTTCCCTATGCTGCCTTGAGTTTGAATTATTTTTACTCTTATTCCATATGTAGGTCAGATCAACCAGAAAAATATCTAATAAGGCGTGAAGCCGCTGCAAGACCTTAAAAAAGTGTGTTTGCTCACAAGTTTTTTAATGAAGCATTAAAAAAGAAAAGCTATTACTTTTGTAAAATATCAAAAAATGGCAATATCGAAACCATTCCACTAGAAGCGAGTAAAGAAAAAGATGTAAAGAAGCGGCCGCTATCTACTGGGAGCGTGCCCAATCGCTAAGTGATTAAGCACGCACTATAATTACGACGAAATTAAACGTAAAAACTCCCGCATTGATATTCGAAGCTGCACAAAAGGACTTGCTAGTCACGGTTCTTACATATTCGGTTACTCACTGTTGCGAGCAGCGTAATTGAAAATTTGAAAAAAAAAATCTACACATGCCCCTGTAGCTAGAGAAATGCATAGAATAATTGAAAAGTATTTTAGTTTGGAGTGGTTTGCTCATATTCGGATAAAAAAGGTCAATTCTCTAACAAAGAGAAATTATTAACTTTTAATTAGTATCAGTAAAAACACTATATTGGGTTACGGTCCACCATTAAATACTATATAACGATGATCTGAAGTCCTTCTGTGTGTTGCATGCATCCACGCAAACATAATATACTCCCTCCAGTTTAGGGTGTAATAAAAAATATTCAAATTCGCTTACTGAAAATGTCGTAGGTAGTTTCTCTTTAGAATGTTATGTTACAAAATAGAAGTATCTCGGATATCGATTCATGGAGTTTCTGTGAGAGGTCAAAAGAAACATCGCATCATACGTGTGAGAATGCGCGGCTATCTGCAAAATAAGAAATTAGGTGTTTGAAGAACACTTCATAACGCCGATTGTCGTATCACGATCTGAACCTAAGAATGTGACGGCAGTCATAATAATCCTAAAGATGGAGGGCTAGCGGCATGGGCGAGTATAATTAGTCTTTTTAGGACGCAGTGCTGATTGCCGACTATATTATAATACAACATCGTAATCCGTATTCTATACTTTTCAATACTTCTTCTTTTAACCTCAATGATACAAACCATGTTTTCAAATATACATAAACACTTTCTAAAGACATCTTTTAACGCATTATGCAAAAGCTAAGGAATCAAGAGATAGGTCTTTAGGCTTCAATTTACCAGAGGGAATCGAAGCGCTTGAGGAAGAATCCTAAAATTTTGAAGAAAAAATACTGTTAACGAATGTTTTCTCACTTATTCCAGATAGTTCGACCCATCTACAAGAACAACTAACCTTAACGGGTTTAGTTTCGAAGTTTTAACCCAAGCAGACCGAAGGATACAGATACGCAACTAAATCCACGTAGAAATGCTTACTGGGGTATATGAAAAACGGTATTAGTATTAGTTGCAATATCTTTGAAACGGCCCAATATACAGTCTAGTTTGCAATAAAGTTTAGAAACCTTCTTTTATGTCTTTTGGAGGACTTACATCATCCTTATCTTATTGTTATTTTGGTTTTTTTTTATTTACTTTAAGAATATATTTACATCTGGCATTGCCAACGCTTTCAAAAATTCACAAATCGGTATGAGAGGCTGTAGACTGTAGCAATTCGCTTTCATAGACGACGTAAAAAAATTCGTGTCATCATAATCACTTAGCTTTGCAGTAAGGACTAGAAGAAAAAGAAGGACGAAAAATAATGCATATATGAAAAGTGTCGACGGCGCGAATTTCTTTTATTAAACGATTTTTTCAATAACCGGGCATTACTACTGAAACCATTCTTGAAAAAATTTGGAATCACGATCACCCATTCAACGTAAGTTCTGAAATAATCATTTCCACACATCATCATAAGCAATTAAATTATAACTTTTTATCGGATTCATGGAATATATGGCGGTTTTAGAAAGCAAACGCAACTTCTCATATCGATGAAGTTTTTAAAGGCGTTTGAAAATGAAACTTTGGACACCCTTTATGCTCGCTTTATCGCGATAAGTTTGCGAATGAGATTGACATGGCTTACCTGCCACGAATTTATTTATTTATTTACAGAGAAAACGAAAAATAAACACGTACAACCAATGCAGCCGGTATAAATTATGTTTTAGTAGTGAACACCTAAGCCGTTGCAAACATACAAAAGTTTGGCAATCGATAATAGTGAGAAAATGTAATTGCAATTTTCAAATCGTACGACGATATTAAGATTACAAATTAATTTAGGTACATAGGCAAAACGTGCGTATTTAGGAGAATTGATTTATAGACAGAATTTGGAAAGTTCGATATTGACATTAGAGTATAGATATAATTTAGTTTTTGGCAAAGAACTCTAGCCGTGTTAAAAATATCATAAATATCTATCTATATTAGCTGAGTTTTATGAAAATAACGTTCCTAGAGAAGCGGCTCCCCACTTTGAAGTTTATCTTACCAAGTAATGGCAACAAATCGATAGTACGTAGCATTTATAAAGTTAATTAAAAGAAGGAAACATCAAGTGACGGTAGTGCTATCGAAAACAATCTATATTGTTAAGAAGGCAAGCCCAAATCAAATTCCTAAGAGAAAAAAGCAGAAATTGGTTTTGAACGGATTGAATCTATTCGAGCATTGGTCTAAGCTTATCCAGCGTTTTTGTAACGTAATAATTGTCAAACTCTTTGGATCGCCGTTGCGATCACCGATCTCAATATGTAGATTAAAACATCGTCTTTAATCGAATAACTCCTCTAAGTCCATGAAAAAATCTACTTCTCCCAGCATTTGTGAATCGATGAAATGTGTAATGTTCTTCATCATAGAATCAAGAACGTAGCACCGCAAGTAAATAGGCTATCCAAATGCTATCAATGCTTAAAGTATATTATAACTTCAGCTTAGATCAAAAATATTATTGGATCATGCAAAAAGACTTTGCGGTTTTGAGCTTCTTTTCGTAGCCTGCTGTTTTCAAATGACTCCAAGATTTCAGGTGATTGATGTTTAGTGCCTCCGCTATTTCCTGACAAATCGTGTGCTGGTCTTGCTCCACCACTTGTAAAATTTGAAAAAAACAGCATCACATAGAGTGTTTCCTCAGATATTTCAAACATCTTCAAACAACTATAACTTTTTCCACGAGCAAAGAATTAGAAAACTGTCTTCACAAGATCTGTAAATTGAAATGTCACCTTTTAAGTACATATTCTTTTGAGACAATCAGGCGAGTGTTGCCCGATATGGAGGCATTAACATCATCCTTGCGGAGAAAACGGCAAAGCCTTTTTACCTAGCTCAATACATATTATTTTTAATTTCTTTCTCAATTGACCTTTTTTGAAGCGAACACGCTTATTATTAAAGTTTAGCACCATAAATAGGCTCGGGATAGCTTAAAAACAAAGATTTGAATCCCGATAAGACGAAGTAGATAGGAAATTGTACAGAACCTTGTGCATCACACGATTTGTGAGGCTATAGATAGGCTTGGTTTTGAATGCTGTTTCGTTTATTTCGCTAATTGGCAGTCGTATAGCTAATCTAATAAATTCAGTATAATGAGTTATTATTAACTGGAATCGATATATCACTGTCTTTCAATAATGAGGTGTATTTTTTGCGCTCGTGCTATCGGGACGGCGCATTTGCTTGACGGCACAATTGCGTAGCAATCAAAGGAAAGCCAAGATGGTATTGCAAGGTCTTATATATGATGTAAAAAATGCTGGGTTCTACGGCCTCTTAAATGTATGTTTTCATTTCCTGCTCCCATTCAAACTCACTAAGAACTTTTTTGAAAACTGGACTTGGTATATTTTAGAGCAATTCACATAACAAAAAAACTGCTTCTCAATGCTATTGTAGTCTACTTTGGATTTGGATGGAATAGATAAGGATATTTGCAACTAAGACAAAATACAATCAAGAAAAGGAAAGGAAACGAACTGATTGATGCACTGACACAGAGATCGACACTGAACATGTGTATCTAACCATATGGTGGGGGGTCTTTGATAACTATTTCGGGAGTGTACGAATGCATTGACAAATACTTGGATGAAATATGTATAAATAAATACAAGAACGATTTCGCAAATAAAATTTTATCTATTCTATTCATATCTATTCATATATAGCATATGCATAAATATATATATATACATATAGCAATGTAAAGCAGTAATAATAGATATTAGCATGCGTTTGTATTTATGCGCGTAGCAAAATGTGTTTAAAATCAATGCTAAATTATGTATAGTAATAAACAATTAAATAGCTTTACAGTAATCAAATTTTCAAAGGCTGCGATCATTCAGAACGCTAACGAACGAATACTAAATATCATGTGGTATGTATTATAAGTATATATGCAGATATATGGGCACGCGAGATTATGAGCTAGTTAGTACGTGGGTATGTTGGAAATATCAAAAACAAGCGACCCCTCAAAAAACAATAACGATTAATAAAAAAAAGTATATAACATAATGCTTACAAAATTTTAGACCCCAATAAATAAATATGATTATATATGTGGTTGTGGATATCAATATTGCATGTGCATATATTTGATTTAAATGTTTTTTTTTATTTCGATTACTTCTGCTTTAATTTGTTATCTATTATAATTGCACCACAGGTTTGGTGTGGTTGAGTCTGACCTTTGTAAGCATTTGAGCAGAAAATATAAACAAATAAAAATAAAAAAAGCATTTAGTGTTATATGTCAGCCACCGTAGATTGAAGAAGACACGGAAATCATATTTTCAATTTCAGGATGATTCAAAAGTTATAGATTTTGATATTAACACTAAATTTGTATAGTTGTTGTCTAATTATGTGTGTACGCAGTTTAAACATTTTTCTGCACTATCTTCCCATTATTATTGAAAGACTAAAAACAAAAAAAATCATTGAAATTAAATAATACTTAGAAATGCACTTACCTTTGATTTTAATTCAATGGAATTGCTTTCATCGATTCTGTTAGCAACTGTTGGATAGCTGCTAGTATTAGTAGTATTAATAACGGCAACAGCGACCGTATGTTCACTTTTTAAATCGATATTTGATTCCTTTGTTTCTTTTGATTTATTGATGGAAGTTGAATCCTTTTTAATAGTATTTTGAGCACTAATGGAAGAGTTGGTAGTATTTATGAATTTTGGGGAGTAAGTAGAATTAATTGTAGTTGCGGTTTCAGTGGTCGTATTTTGTATGAAAAAGCTGCTTGGTTCAACTGTAACACCAATATTGTTGGTGGTGATATTGGCGTTCTTTACTGCGCCGGTAACTGTCGTTTTCGCATCCGACATTAGTTTTGAAGCCGTAGCAGTCAATGATGATTTAGATAATGGCGCCGATGATGGCAATAATATGAAATCGGTAACAGTTGATTTATTGGTGCTGCTAATGTTAATGTTGTTTTTCAAATTAGCAGAGTTTCTATTAGGATTGTTATTGGTCTCTTTTTTGGTGGGCACCGGTGTCGGTGTGGTCTTTGTTGATGTAGTGGTTGTAGTGATTTCGCTTAATGTTGAACCAGCAATGGAAACGATTGGTGTATCCAGTATTATGGCTGCAGCCAAAGATGAAACAGCAACTGCAACAACTGCGGCAGCGTTAGATGACGAAACTGACAGGTGACCGTTGTCACTGGCATTGACAGCGGCTTCAATTGCGTTAACAGTTGCGTTGACGTGTACAGCAGTTGTTGAATGTAAATGACCGCTTCCTGCTCCTGCTGTAACTGTTGCTGTTGTTGCGTTAGATGTATTTGCGTTTGAAGTAGAATATGTTGTACTAATTTTGGGCGATTTAATACTTTCATTGTTCATTTTTTCAAATCGAAAAGTTATGAAAAGGCAACAGCAGCAACAACAACTGAGATGTCAGCAACAATAATGCTGACAGCAATGTTGATGACGACGACAACGACCGCAACGAAAGCGACAACAACGGTCCTAAGGAAGCTGCCAATGCCATTAAAGTAGGAAATTAAATCAACTGATTTTAGCTTCTGTTATTCCCTCTTCTCCCACGATTTCAATTCATATCGACCTTCCTTTACAACTCTAATGATTAAAGCCGGTAAACACACATCAGGTATAGCAAAAACAGTTTTTCATAAACAAACGCAATTTAATTTCACACACCACAAACAAATTTACTCACTATCAACTTAATGCGTTTCCTTACCGTTTTATATTTACATTTATATATAAAACGGTGTAAAATATATATATATATATATATACATATATATATATACGGATATATATATATACATATATATATATATATATATATATATATATATATATATATATATATATAT
>CCAG010012471.1:0-60563 GCA_001077435.1 Glossina morsitans morsitans
TTTTTTTTTTTTTAGAAGAATGTATGACAATTATTTTTTTTCCTCTCAATCCACTTAATGTTAATGGATTTTAAGAGTCATTCGCCGTACTGAAACACAATGTGTCTGCAAAGCATTTTGATGTCTTTAATGTATTTAATATTTTCTTTCCGACATTGCTTTTAAAGAAAGAATTTCACCGTTTGCAAAGAAAACACACGACGTTTTCTATTTTTTTTTTTTTTACATGTCAAAATATTTTCGCCATTTCATTTATATAGAAATTGAAATACTCAGCCGCATATGTTCCTCTCCGTAGGTCAGAAAGGGATGAATGTACTACTTGCAATATGTATGTCGTAAAAATTATTTTACAAAAAACCTATGTGCAGAGTTGAATTTTTGAAATGAAAAGATACTCTGAGGACTAAATTCTACTAAGAACAAACTTTGATAAAAAGCAGTCTTTTTCGATATATATCGTCTAAATAAAAGAAACTTGCACATTTTTTTTTTATCCAGACAAATGCACACAAGAAAAATTCCTTTTTTATAATACTTTTTGTAAGAAAAAGAAGACAAGAAATTAATAAATTAAATTAGTTTTTCCGTCCTATTGCATACAAAAAGATATTTTTGTGAAATGCAAAATGAAGAGATAATAAATTCTATAGGGACACAAATAAGCATTGTACATGCACTTCTGCCGGTGGATAAATAGGTTTCTCAATCTATGAGATATATCTTACCAAGTTTCCTGTTCTACAATTTGATTAAAAAATAAGTAATCCATGTTTTAGAATTAATTACACAATCATAAATTTGTAATTATCATATTGCTTTTTTTTACGATATCGATATGAATGTTTCATCCTAAGAGTCTTAAAATTACGTTCCGATCTCTTTTTATAGGTTCCAAGGTTAAAATAAAATTCGCTACAAAGCCATTCGAATAGACTTGGCGTTTATTGACAATTAAAACAGAATATACTTTGAATTTACAGAGCTATAAATTTAGAGATATAATTCCATTATTTTAATAATACTAATACAAAATGGTAGTACCTCTACCTCTAAAATAAATCGTACCAATATCCTTTTCCATAATTTGAATGCAAAATAAGTAACGTGTTTTAAAACTACACAACAAAAGGTTAATAATTGTTAATTCGCTATTGTTACATCCTAAGAGTTGAAATTGTATAACAACAAAACACGGAAATCTTTCATATTTAAAAAAAATTTATATCAAATGATTTGAGTGTACTTTGTATTCGGTGACAATAAAACACGGCATTACAATTTACAAAGCCAACGATTTAGAATTTTACTCTATTGTTTGTATAATGCCAAAAGTAAAGTAGAAGTATTTGAGCAACGTTTCTTAAAATTTATAGAGCAATCCATTGCTTATAGTCTTATCTTGAATTGTCGGATATTGACTTTTAACACAAACATCTGTGGCGAAATAAATCGTATACATCAAATTTTCCTTAAGAAGGTTTCTAGAATTCTGGCAGAAATTTTAACTTATCTTAGGCGATAAAGCGATCCATAGTAGAAGATTAGATTTAGCATGGGTATTTTTAAATTATTTATTATCAAAATTTCCTCTACGCGTTTTAGGGTATGAAAAGGTATCAAATTTCAAGGAAATCCACTAAAAGGCAACCCTGCCCAGTATTCAAAACAAAAATTAAGTTTTTTGTAAAATTTAAACATATCTTTTCAATTTATTATTTTATAATTTTATATATGTGAGTATTACCTTTTATTATTTTATGAAAATTTTTTTTATAATTTATGTCAGTCGCAATGCATTAAATTACGCACAGGCTAGTTGTCACTCTCTAACTAACCAACAAAACACGTCACTTTTCATATAGTTTTTTGCTTGAATAAAATATGAAAGAAGTAATTTTCTTTGAGATAAATTTATTTTTTTATGTTCAATGATAAATTTAAGCTAAATATCGAGAACACAAGTTATGGATTTGGAATGAATATATATGCATTTGCTTCTCTATGACACACGCACACACACATTTTCTTCTTTTTTTTTTTTTTGCTTTCTTTTAAATCTCGGTCACATTCACTTTTTCACTACTCCCTATTAATTAGCAATATTTCGCATATCTTTGGTATTCAGTTTTTTTCCTCTATTTCTTTTTAATTTATCACACATATGCTATTTATAAGTAGGTTTCCTAAATGATAACGAATTTTTCGTCTTTTTATTAGAAGTTATGGATCCACTACACCTTTCTTCAACAATTTCTTTTTTGCCTATGTTCTCTTTTTACCTTTTCTTTATTTTAAAATTTTGCGTTTTTATCTTCGTTCAGAATATTTCTCATGCTTTTTGTAATAAGTTTTTTTCTTTCTTCCGCACGACACATATATATATATATATATATATATATATAGATGAATATATATATGCATACGCACACATCTATATACATATATAAATATATATGTATATATATATGTATATATTTACATATATATATATATATATATACGGGCCTTTCAGTAATTGCAATAAATTGATGAATTCGCTGAAAAGTTGTAATTTAATGAAAAATTTTCTATACGTTTCCCGTTGTCTTTTAAATTTTTCACAGCTTTAAGTTAATTAAATGCTTTAAATTTAATGCACAAAATTCACCAGGTCAGGACGAATGACTGCAAGAAAAAAGTTCTTCTTAACTATCCGAGAAAAAACTGGTGTCGTAATCATGGTTGCCAACACAAAATTTGAAAATTCGCCTTATAAATATATATATTATGAATAAACTTTACGACTTATATTGAGTTTTACTAAGAATGCATTCAGTAAACTTATTGCATTATCTACATGTTGATTACACTATTAGATCGATATTTATCTGATTACACATTTGTTTATGCTTTTTTTACCTGTCTACCTCAGCGGATAATTGTTCTGTTATGTTTGTCGTATCCCGCAAATCAGAATATTTATTCCAAGGAAATTCAAATTGCATTGGCAACAGTTTTTCGTCTTTTCTTTTTAGAAAGCGGTATCAGCTGTTGTTTGCAAATATTGATGAAATTTCTTATAATATTGTAATTGGAAGCCCTGTGTTGTGTTGTAATATACGATTTTAAAAATAATGGAATACGTGGATTTCAATGCTAAACGTTCTCCTAATAAAAGTTATTTAGATGATGCGCATACATTCGGCTATAAAACTGCCGGTAAAATATTGTGTTGTAACTGTGGAATATTGATAGAACCGAACCTCAAAAATATGTGCTTCGTTTGCTTGAATGAGCATGTGGATATTACAGCAAATATAACCAAACATGCCGTGCTCCAATACTGTCGCAAATGTGAGAGATATTTGCAACCACCGGGCGAATGGATAAAAGCCTCTTTAAATTCACCTGAGTTAATGACTTTGTGTTTAAAAAAAGTGCGCGGACTAAAGGATCTAAAGGTGTCATGTGCTGACTTTTTGTGGACGGAACCGCATTCGAAAAGAATCAAAATAGATTTAAAAGTCTACTTCGAAACAGGGGAGTATGCCGGCCTCAAGCAGGGCGTTATTATTGAATACACTGTACAATATTATATGTGTCCGGAGTGTCATCGTGTTGAAGCTAAAGATTATTGGCGTTGTGTCGTCCAAGTGCGTCAGCATGCTGAAAATCTAAAAACTTATTTTTATTTAGAGCAAATGATATTAAAACATCGCGCCCACGATCATACGCTGGGTATCAAACCAATGCATGGAGGCTTAGATTTTTATTTCTCTAATGAGCAAAACGCTCGTAAATTTGTCAATTTTCTTGAGACCACGGTGCCAATTAAAATAACTTTTTCTAAGCGTTTGATTAAACATGATCACAATAATAATGTACACTACTACAAATATACCTGGTCGGTTGAAATTGCTCCTCTTTCTAGAGATAGTTTGGTGTGTTTAACGAAGAAATTACGCCATCAATTAGGCGCTATGCCAGCTATATGTTTGGTTCACAAGGTTACGTCATGTGCACATCTTATTGATCCCTTGACCGGGCAAAAAGCCGAGTTGAGTGCGAATCATTTCTTTCGTTCACCTTTTGAAGCCATCTGTAATCCCCGTCAACTAATTGAATACATAGTCATGGATATTGAACTCGTAAGGTCATCACGTCAACAAGATGGCCCCTATAGCCAAAGAATTTTTGATATTTGGTTAATTAAAGCTACGCAAGTGGGTCTCAATGAGCACGCTGTGCATACACGCACATATCTCGGATATTTGCTAAATGTAGGGGATTCGGTAATGGCTTATAGTTTAAAAGATATCAATATTAACGAAGCAGAATTTGAAAAACTTGGCGTAGAACACGTGCCGGATGTTATAATCGTTCGCAAATGTTTTGATAAAACCTCCCGTAGTATGCCTAGACGATGGAAATTAAAATATTTAACCTTTGAACCGATAAATGAACAAATGACGAAAGAAAAGGAAGAATTTTTAGATGATATCGAGCAAGATATGGAAATTTATAAATCGATTAACGTTTACAGTGGTAGTTGCGAAGAGTTGAATCTTATGGAGACCACTGACAATGTCTTTAATAACAATGTAGATGACGCAACGGCGTCATCATACGAGCCGTTAGAAGAGTCAATAAGCAAATTATCATTGAATGGTAATTGTAACGAAACAAATAGTTGACAATTTCGTTTTAAGCTAAGGATATAAAGTGCAATAGCTTCTAATGTAACGATATACCTATATAGACCGGCTATGTATATATGTAAATAAAGTCTATTTATAATGATTTATGTATAGCTCGCAAAATGCTGTCAATGCCTTTTGAATTATGGAATAAATTACGGCTGCTTTAGCAGCTCTAGCCTTAGTTATACTCTATCAAGTTAGGCGTAAAGTTACTCTTATCCAGTAAGAAAATGGGAGTAAGTATGTAATCCCATTAACAATAAAGAAAGCAAAGCGAAATCTCCCTTTATTCGTAATTGATTTCAAGCATGATTGTTGGGTCAACGACCGTTATATACGTTGCATACTCATCAGCATATAACTAGGGAAATGCTTACATTGTTTGCATAGATGTTTGAGTTATTAGATCAATAACCTCCTTACGCCCACTGTTATATGGATCAGTAAAGCGTTAACAGTTTTCGCTTCCTATGAAAATATTAAGCTAACTTTCGAAATTGTAGCGCGGCCGTAGATGTGCCAAGTTTTAAAGTTTAATTGGAATTTATGTCCCCAAGATAATTAGACACCGTTATAGCCAAGTCGTCTTACATTGATCAAATATGAATGGCGTAAGATCGCTGATGTATATTCTAGGACAAATCTTTTATGGTGAAAAGCAAAAATCCTTAATTCCTTTTTAAAGTAAAAACAATATTCTCTCCAAATAATATTTATTACAATATATGTACATAGTTTACGGGGTTTTTTGTACGGATTTCAAGCTATTTGAAACGGAATGATGTGATTTTCCAGTTCCATAAGTCTTAGATATTTTTTGCCACGTGTAAAGCCTGTTCTAAGTCGGCTATCAAATCCTCAATGTCTTCCAGACCAACCGATAATCGAATTAAAGAATCAGTTATAGCAAGTTTCTTGCGATCTTCGGCAGGAACGGAAGCGTGTGTCATTACGGCTCTAAAAAGAAACAGATCAATTAAGGAACGAATTCAAACAGGGGAGAGGGGGGGGGCGCTTTTGCTTTTTAAAAACGTACGGCAGTTCAGCTAGACTTTCATAACCTCCGAGACTCTCGGCTAAAGTAAAAACATGAACAGCCTTTAGGAAAGCTTTCGCATGGTTCAGGCCACCTTTAAGGTAGAAAGAAAACACTCCACTGTAACCGTAAGTCTGCTTTAGAGCAAGTTGATGATGGGGATGTGACGGCAATCCTGGATGCAACACTTTTTCAACGAAGTCATGGCTTTCTAAAAATTTCGCGACAGCAATCGCATTCTTCTGATGTTGCTCCATGCGCAAGGCTAAAGTTTTCAAGGAACGATTTACTTGATAACAATCAAAAGGTGAAGGTACAATTCCCACAGCTAAAATTTTATTCTATTAATCAATCAATCATTATTTATTAAAATAAAGTTCGTACCATTTTGGAGAAATTTCAGCCGATCGTATAAGTTGTCTGAATTCATTGTTACAGCACCCATAACAACATCGCTGTGACCGTTCATATATTTAGTTAAAGAATAACAAACTAGATCTGCGCCCAACTCCAGCGGACGTTGAAAATACGATGTTAGAAATGTGTTATCAATAGCCAAAATGATATTGCCCTTACGATGAACGATAGCGCTTAATGCATTAATATCGGCCACTTTCGTTAATGGATTTGTTGGTGTTTCGACCCAAACTAACTGAAAATAAAAGCACAGACCTATTATTGGGACCTTCCTTTTTTGACGAACTTACTTTAGTATTTGGTTTGATGGCTGAACCAAATTCGCCCAGATTACACGGATCGGCAAATGTAACATCAATACCCAGTCTAGTTCCAACTTGTCTATATCATTTCAAATTGTAAGTTAAAAAAGCAATAAGAAATGTTTGCAGTTTGATAAATGAAAAATGGAAATGGAAAGAAATTTATTAACGAAATTTGTGTGGCATGTTCAAGTTGTTCACTGCCGAGATTTTGAAAGTGCAACAATTATTAATCTGAAAAGCTAAAATGCGATATGACTAAGAAATCAACTTTCAATATGCATGGACTTCAGTCGCAACTGCAGCAAACCAGAAGTTCGAGATATAATAACTAATCTACGGTTTCTGATACATTTTGATTTGAATTGTAGCTCCAATGACAATTCGATCAATCTAAAAATCCAGCCTATAGTAACTTGATAACTGATAAAGCTAATAGTGTATTCAAGGGCTGCTCTAAATTATATCCTGGAAAATTCTTTATCCCAATTCGCTTCAATCCGGTTGTCTCTCTTAATAATATGAGAGAGAGGGAGAGAAAGAGAGTGAGTGAGAGAGAGAGAGAGAGATTTAATACCGATCTTGAATATAATTAGGTAGAGAATTATAGAAATGGAAGAAACTTAAACGTATTTTTATATTAATTAATGTGCATATTAGTTACAATTATTCTCTGTATCCTTACTACTTATATTGGTTATAGTAGTATAGCAGGGTAAATTAATTTAGATAAATTTTTACCTTATTAAACGATTTGTGCCACCGTAGACGTCATCTCCAACTACAATATGATCTCCGCTAGACAACATAGTCAAAACTGTTGTTGTCGCACCCAATCCAGAGGCAAATGTTAAACCATATTTTGCATTATCTAAAGAAGCTAAACATTTTTCGAGTACATTTCTTGTGGGATTTCCGCTTCGTGAATATTCGAAACCCTACATAATCAAATGATAAAAATAAATTCATAAATAAATAATAGTCGAATGTAAAATAAAAACATGTGAAAAAATTATAGAGGGGGCAACGTCGACCATTACATACCATAAACCACTTCGCCTAGATACCATTATTCACTCGTTTTCTACGTCACATATTATTTCCATGCAAAGGCCCACTTTTCACATAGTGCAGGATGGTTAAAACGTCACATGACGTGATCCAAATTTAGCAAATTTAACTTACTTCCCAAAAATTTTATTATTTTACAGTTACCGTCAAAAAAAAAACTAAAATTAGATTTTCTCTCCATACAACGGCTTGCTCTTCATGATAGCCCCTAGATGTTGCGGTCTAAAAAATCAGTCTATGTAATCCAAATTTCCTAAACGTGATTTTTTTTCTAAATTGTTACTATGGACTAATTTTCATTATAAAATATTAAAAATTAAATTGTTTTTTGAGGGGCTTACTATTCATGAGAAATCTTATATGAAGTGGGATCCAAGAAATGTGGTTCATGTACTTCAAATTTTGTTCACTTAATTTTTATGCCAACTTATTACCATGAACAAATTTTCGTGATAAAACATTAACAATTAGACCTTTCCAGGATATAGGGATTTTCATTTCCTCGGGATGCTTATATGCAGCGGTATCGAAATAAAAAGGCCTACGTCGTTCAAATTCGATAAGAATGACTTATTTGTCCAATTTATTATTAGGAACCAGTTTACACCATGAAATATTAAAAATAATTCTTTTATTTATCATATAAAGATTTAGTTTTTGCAGAAGCGGTTATACAAGGGAGGAATTTAAAAAATTATTTCAGCCGAAATCAATTTTTCATACCAAATTAGGACTTCGAAATGCTATTACTCAGCAACTTTCATCGGAAAATGATATTGAACCAACCGGTATGATAAAAAACGGAAGACCACTTAAAAGCTATTACAATAGAAAGATGGCATCTGCAGGCGATAAAAGTTAGGTAGATATTAAGTCTGATTAAAGTAAAACTGTAGCATTCCAATATTTTGAATTTGACAAACGCTTTCCAGACATTTCCAACAATACGTCCTCATTATGTTAGCTAGATTTAGTCTCTAGATTGTTTATGAGATCATTAAAGTCACGAAATATGAGATGAAAAGTTAAGACTTTTTGCGTTGCTATTATGTTATGTACTTCGAGTGTTCATAAAAATATTCAAAAAGTTGACAATAGCAACGATTCCCACAGATGTTTTTAGATGTCCAGAAACAAAAAATAAGAGTTCTTTAATGTGATGAGAATGTAAAATTTGGTTACAATACGAATTTTCTTGCAAAAACAAAAAATTTTTTTCTACAATCGTTCGTTTTAAGTCGTAACATCATTTCGTTGAACAAAGATTGCAATTTCGTTTATATGAAACAAGTCTAATTTAACAAAATTGACTAATCGCTCTCAGGTGTATATGCAAGTGTTATTAAATAAAATTGTGTAAAGAGAAGATCTAGTCTCCTTGGAAAATTCGGGCTAAAAATAGATTTCATTTCAATCTTATCCGGTTTAACAAATTATTTTGTGTAGAGATAACATTATAACCTTAAATTTTCAAACCGCTCTCTTAATCCGATGGAAATCTATGCATACAAACATTTATATAATAATGCTAATAATTTCATTGAATCTTTGTACAAGCCAATAGCAAAAGGTGAGTGAATTCTAAATGAAAAATGTCTTGATCTGTTTGATCTCATCAATGCCGGCCGAGAGTTTTTATAGCATACACAAACAAAAAAAATGACGTCCAAAACGAAGTTATGCAGACCACGATCAGTTTTTCATACACAGATCATATTTTTTGAGAGTTTTGTGATGAGGCTTAGCCAGATCTCAAAACGCAATTTTCAACTTCCACTCAATGCATGATCGATAATCCACATGTTTGCCACGTGTCCGAACGGAGAGTTCAAATTCATACCCTCAATATGTTTATAAATATTTAACTTTCTGTATAACTATGAAAATCTTACCCTATGCTCTCCTGGACCATCTTGTTTAAAAGTGGTACTTAGTGATATTTGCGGGACTACACATAAACTCTTCCATTGCTCCGGTTCCTGACCGACATGGATAGCTTTTGTTGCGAAGCCTCTCGGTTGTTCTTTAAATCCATAACTCATCTTCAGCAAATCAAAATTTAATTGATCTCCACCACAAACGAACTAATTCTATTTTGCAAACTGATCGCATGTATTTATTTATATATATATAAATATATGCCTACATTTATATTCGGTCAATTTGCATTGAGACAGGGATGATTTAGGCAGTATATGGGAATCAATGCTTACTGCTTTAAACGATAATTGATATTAATAGTTGTATTCTTTCCGGTGATTCGAATGAAACATATTTAACAATCGTGAAAGATGAATACGAATAGTTGTTTGCTTACAGATATATAATTTGCTATATTTTGAATCCTCGAATCCATTCTCGCAAAAACAATAGCTTGTAATGTCAAAATATTAAGAATGTGAATGTTAAAAAAATTCTTTATTAAACAAAACTTAGAAGCAAGTAAAAGAGTTAAACACTAATAATTCATTCCCTAAAATGCAAATATGATAATTTTAATGTTTGAACGAAAACCAAATAGAAAGAATGTGAATGCAAAAACCAAACAAAAGGGAATTTATCACATATTATAAATAATTTTTACAATTAATAAATGGGTATTAACTTAAACGGGATTATTTTGTTTAGCGATAACTGGCCTATGAAAATCACAGTGGTTTAGAACTTGGGATTCTTTAATAACAATATTATTGATAGAACAGCTGTCATGTAAGGAAGACAAGTAATTTATTTCAAACAGGTTTGCTTTGTTTGCCCGGCTGTGTTCTTTTGTAAATAATTTTGAGCATATTCGATATAATATTTTTCATTTTACAATCTTTGCAATTATCATAATGAACATCGATCATTTTTGAAAATTACTATCAATACAGATTATTTGCAGTTGATTCATTCAATCAATTAATTTATTTTCAATGTGTATTTTTATATATGCATATGTTTGCTTTTCAATAATACTTATATTCAAAAAGTTATTCAGCTTGCAAAATGTCATAAAAAAACACTGCAATAGCCACTACTAATTACAATTAAATACTGTAATGTGAAATGTATGTCGAGAAAGAAGCAAAATGAGAAGCCTGTGCAAAACAGTTGGTTGCCAATTTGACACTTCTAATTGTGGGGTGTTTTATTTTTTTGTTTTGCTTTTAATGTCACTAATAAAAATATTTCGAGATTCTTTCCTAATATTCATTTATAAATATATACTCGATTAGAAAATCGACAATAACAATTCAACACATTTCTATTTATTTGTTGTGTGTTAAAAACCGTCACAATTTTTTTCAATAACGCATCTGGTATGCCAATTAAAGAGGATCCCGCACCCCCCTTTTTGGCCAACTCCAGACAAGATGGACTTGCAACGCATACTCTTTACAATGGATCAAAGTTCCAAGGTTTTCAAAAATCGCAGGGAAAATCGTATGACGTGGAAGTAATTCTCCAGGTTTGTGATTTATGTACCATTAGTCTCCTCTATCTACTGATTATGATTAGATTTGCATTATTATGTGTCAAAAGTTCACAAAATGTCTCATACCCGGAATGTTTTTCCTAACACTATTTATTATAAGAATGAAGTATTTATAGTAATATAAACGTAAGAATTTTACATATCATCCATCCTGTTCGCTTGCCCAGATACTCATTCGTTGTTTTTATCTTTATAATATTTTTCCATTATTCAATTTTAAAAGCGTCGATCAAAACACCTGAATAGTAATTTTCTACTCACAAACAATAACAATAACAATTGGGGAGTTTTTTCGTAATTCACATTTTATTTGATTTGATTAGATCAGAAATAATGAAATGAAAGCCTGAAGCTTGATTTATATATATATTGAAAAGGAAGGATGATCTATACCACTATTTGCAAACTGTTGCAAACTTGCAATCTATTCTGAAAAATGTATGGAAAAAATATACAAAGGAATGTCTAGAATATCAATTTTAAAGTGACTTGGTTGAACCATAGAAAAGCCGCAGTACGTCAAAATATGTTGATTAGAATATATCGCGAAGCGAAGCTTCTGTAATAGCAGATTGAGCGTAAAAATTATTTCGATAGTCAAGCTGACTTGCATACGATAGTGGTATAGATCCTGCTCAAATGTGACCTTAATTTTTTGCTTCTTTTTTACACGATACAAGGCGTTTAGGCCAAACGTGTACCGCATAGGATTATGAAAACCGAACATTATTTAAAAGTAGTCATAATAATCCATATATATAAGTACATATATATGTGGCCAGACTCTGCTAAGCATACCATTAGAATCGGCTCCTCAGCAAAATATACTAAGAAGTAAATTAAGGTGAAAAAACACAAGTTTTAAATGGGGAAAAAAAGTCTCGCTCTAACATCGATTTACGTGCATACTTACATGTAATGCCAGTAAGATAATCTAGAAGTTTAAGACGAAATACGCTACTTGAGTGTGAGAAGACGCAGAATTCAAAGGGCAAAATATTCCAATTGCAAGCTGCCCCTCACAACAAAAGACTAGCTACATGTTCAACCACATATAAACATGTACAATGAAATCATATTTTGACCTTCGAGATTGCATGATGCACGATGCAAATGCATTGATTGTGTTCAGCGCTTCAACAATTTTAGTCCCCTCATGAGCATATTTTACAATAAATAAATAACTTTTTTTTTATTTTAAGGTGAAATTATTCGTTTCAGAATATTCCATTTTGATCCTTTTTTTTTATATACAGATAGAGTCGCATTGTGAATATTTTTCAGCATTTAAAAAACTGATATAATCATATATTTTCGTTAAATTTCATTTGATACGGGCAGGACATGTCGTAAAGTATTTCAGATAAAACCGACTTAATAAAAAACTAAAGATCAAGAGTTAATACTTTTTTTTTTTCTTTTTTAACTTTCAGCACATTGATTTGGAGAACTCCTTTCTATGCGGATATTTGAAAATAAACGGTCTCACCTTTGAATTTCCCACTTTAACTACGTTCTTTGATGGTGAGATCATTTCTGAGAAGTATCCGTTTTTAACAAAAAAATGGGAAGCAAATGAAGAAACTGATAAAGCACATTGGGTAAACCAAATGAACATCAACGTTACATGTTTACATGATAAATTTCTAATTGTTTTTAGGGAAAATTTAAGGCTTTTGAAGAATATCAAAGTACATTCGATTCGTCTGAATTTGATTACAATGCATTAGCTAAAAGCAATTATGTGTTTATGCGTTGGAAAGAACACTTTCTTGTTCCTGATCACACTATACGGGATATTAATGGGGCCTCATTCGCCGGCTTTTATTATATTTGCTTTACAAAATCAACGGGTAATGTAGAAGGATATTATTATCATAAATCCTCAGAACTATATCAATCGATCGAACTCAATCATGTACCCCAAAAGTGCACGGAAATTTTCGAATTCAGATAAACGTTTCAAAACTCCTAACGATTGTTATGAAATTTTTCGTATCTTATTAGTAATTGCAGATTGCATCGGAATGATCATTGTTGACAATTTAATTTTTTTTGCAAAATTTAAATGTAAGAATTAACAAAAAAGAAAAACTAGTTTTTTATTATTCTTGATTTCATATTATTGCGTGAATTCATTCATATATGTAAAAGAAAAACTTTTTTTAATATTTCGAATAATATGTAAACTATGTTTTTAATGTCTATTAAGATATATATATATTTTTTTTTTGCAATTACCACAGTAGGTGGGATAAATTGTGGCCCGCATATCTCCTGGATAAGCGCAAATATTCATTTTACTATAATCACTATATACAGTATAGGAAGTATCTTAACTTTGCCTTTTTGCGATTACTAATCAAAAAGATCCCGTAAAGTCTATTTGAAATTCTCAATCTAGACTAGATCGTGTCGGTAAAAGTTACGCTATAGAACACTTACTTGGGGTATAATATAATGTTGGTGTAGTAATTTAATAGTGAAAATATACAGAGACACGATACCCGCTCGTTCATCACTGCTCTTAATTATGCAAATGAAATTCTTTTTTTTTATTTTTTTTTTATTTTTTTTTTTAGGTAAATACTTTAAGATGAGATATTAATAAACTAAAGTTTTAAATTCATGTGTAACAAAGAGATGCGGTAATTACATTAAATATCTATCTAAAATAGATGATGTAGATTACGCGTGAATGAAGAGAAAAACAGCTCACGACCAATTTATTTATTTATTTATTTATTTATTTTCTTACATTTCAATCTCTTTTGTTTAATCTAATCGAAAACAGTAACCAAGATTCGTAACTGAGGCAATCTCTGCAATATTTTCATGATATATATAAAGGAATGCTTTGTATGAATCTCCTGCTTTAAAATAGAAAGAAGGAAAATATCGGTCGATTTGATTATAATTTTTTTTTTTTTTTACATGTCGCGTCATGTATCGAATACATGTATAAATGTGAATGTATGTCGCGTTCCCGCACATATTGTAAGACAATTGTAAATCTATTTAATTTTATGCTCATTCATGTATATTTTTATTATTTTATAAATAGAAAATAAAAATCGATATAAACAAAAAGTATAAATTTAACAACTATAGATTACTGAGATAGTTATTTAACTTTATAAATATGTTAATGAGTTATAATAAAAATAAATACTTTGTAAACGTTTGAAAATATGTGTCTGGCTTTATTGGAGCATATAATCACGCAATATTGCAGCTATTGCGACCGCTGCTTGTTGGCGTCTTTGATCGATTTTTATGCTTCGTATTATGATTTAAAGAATTATAGCATTGCGACGTAGTCAAAGCATAAGATTTTAAATTTGATTTGACAGACGGCGGCAGTGGAAGTGAATCGATTGCATACACGCTAGTACGCCTAACGATTGTCCGACAGCATAGCTCTTGTAGAGATAGAACTGAAAAATTTTTTTTTTTAATAAACAAAATATATTTAAACGATCAATCATTTGCATAAATAACATTGCACAGCGTAGCACTGACACCCAAAATTTGAATCCACTTTTCTATGTAAAAGGGTGCGTTTTATAGTCCGAAAAATACGGTACTTAGTGATGAAGTTTTTTATCGTCAGTAGATCTAAAAGCGTTCTAATCTAATCTATTTCCAATAGCGCCCGTCCTTGGATGAAAAGATATTAATATACCAATCTTGGCAAAGTATCTCAAAAATTGCGACCTATAGATTGAACTCAAAATGCAGTGCAGACATCAGACAGACAGCTTCAATTGTTTCAGAAAATGATTTGTACTTACCCTTATTGTTTCGCCATATCCTTTCCATACCGTTTCTATGTAAAGCCATCCGAGCCAATTCACAAAACGATTCTCTTATATTAAAATCACAAAGAGGAGATATTTCGAAGCAGGACATGTTGTTGCGAGATGCATATAATTCGGCTTGCTTAGCTGCTACTTGTCTTTTAAATGCCAAATGAAGTCTATTACCTACAAGTACTTTCGGGATGCCAGGGGCGTGCTGCTTTTAAAAAAAAAAAATGTTAAGTTAATTTGTTGAAACTTAAAGTACATTACATTGGAAGATGCTTTTAAAAATTTTTTTAATTTGAGAAATTAAAAAATAAGAATACAATTACTTAGACAATGCGATGGTGTCTGCTTTTGAACATCCCAAATAGGTCCATGTTTAATATCTACGTTTTTATTTTTTTAATTAATTCTTAAAAATCATATATTTTGTATACACTCCTGATTTGCTTGCAGTCTATTTTCGGATACTGTGAGAAGTTTCATATCAGATCAAATCTGGGGGAGCGATGTAAAACCTTCCCAAAACAATGATTCAAAATTTCAATTATTGATTCTAACTTTCATACTGCACTATAAGGAGTTTTGCAATAAAATGTGACTTCAACTGATAATTAAGGCAATTAAGAAATTTAAGATATTACTAAATTTTGTATTGATCACGTGTCGCGATGAATGTTTTCTTAAATGCCAGCACATAAACTGCAGCTTCCAACTACTATGCGACACTTCAGATGTGTGAACAGAAAAACAATCACGAGAGGCATTTCGCGGCATTGCCGAAGATGTATTAATTTTTTAGGACAAACTTTTTTTGTTTGTTAATTTTAAACCTCAAAAGAAGACATTTCTATTTTCACCTGGAAAGCAAGTGTAAACATGGACCTCATCAGCTAACATAATAATTTCATTTAAAAGAGTTTTGTGTTTTTACATCCCTCATCGAAGGATAAGGGATATATTCATTTTGTTAAAACGTTTGCAACATCCAGACGGAAGCATCAGAGACCCCACAAAGAATCAAGTTCTAAATCGATTTAAGTATGTCCGTCTGTCCGCCCCTGTAATGTCTGTTGTAAATATTCTCCTGGCCGCAAAAAGGCAACTATCGACTTCAAATTGGGCAGAAACATTGAAAGTTCTTGCACGCAGGCTGCTATTTCAAATTGGCCAAATCAGGCGAAGGAAACACCTACAACATTATGTAAACTGAGGACACCTCTGTTTTCCAAAGTGAATAAAAAATTGGTTTTTTGCTCATTACTCATAAACTATAGTTAAATGTATAAAAATTTGAACCGATATTCTATGGTCGATGCTATAACATGGAAAAACTGACCATGCCAACACAATATTATAGTGTATCAAAATTTAATTATTTTATCAATACAAAATTTGTAAAAGAATTTGGAAGTGACTTAAACCTTTCCAAGAAAACGCTTATGCGACAAAAACTTTTATCTTGAAAGTAGAAAAAATCTGCCGCGCCCACTCCATATTATAGATAATGAAAACTTTCTTTTTTTACTTATTTTGTCTTTTTTAGGATAATGGTAATGGATGTAAAAGATTCGGTCACGATTCTTAATTGTTCTTATTATAATAGTAATGAAATGTCATAGGAGACAGACAACTATGTGCAATTCGAATTTAACACTCATCAAGAAAATGATAGACAAACAAAGTGACACACTTTCGTGTGTAACTGTGTGTAAATGTTTAGATTTTACCTCTTCCACCTCTTTAAGCCATCTATCTATACCATCGAAGCTCCATTTGTTAGTTATATCGTAAACTAAGATGATGCCTTGCGCTCCTCTTGAATAGGAGCGTATGATAGTGCAAAATCGTCCTTGTCCAGATGTGTCCCATAATTGCAATTTCACTCTTTTACCTTCCAATAATATGGTGGTTGTTTTGTAAGCTAATTTAACAAAAATTAAAATCAACTTAAGAAAATGTAAAAATATATTAAATTACCATTTCCACTACAGAAAGGGCTTTCAGAAGATGCATCCTCGAGCCCAGACAAAATTTCATGTTTCCCAACATCACTATCACCCACCAATAACACTTTCAACAAATAATCATAATCCTTCGTCATATTTATTTTCTGAAATGTTATCAAAATTAATAAGTAATTTTTTTTTTTTTTTTTGAGTAACTTTTTAGCTTAGTCTGTATTTCGCCAAGTGTTTTTTATACGCTCGCAAATAATGAAAATTATATAAGGGAGGAACAAACTGCGTATCAAATAATACACAGTAGCTGCATTGCCTATCTACCTACGTGCATAAGAACAGGCAATGCATGCATTCGCAGTTGTTTTTCATGTCGACTTTTTAAAAACAAAATACATACTTTAACATAATCTTAAACAATTGGAATTCTATATGAAATTACATATACATATTTATAAACATATATATATATATATATATATATATATATATATCTAGAACTGAAATTTTGAGTGGATTCTCTAAAATAATTCATATACATTATATCAAATAAAACAAACACACACACAGTCTATATATATATATATATTTATATATATATTTATATATATATATATATATATTTCATACAAGTATTTGTCTGCTTACAAAAATTGTAGACCACCCGAATATTAGAACAAATACTTAAGTAGAACAAATTCAGCATAATAAAGTTTTTTTGCATAGTTTTGCAACAAATTCACTCAAGCTTTCGAAAAAAATTTATTGAAAGAAAATAATTCCATAGACTTGCCAGTAGTGTTGCCATAAGCTTAAATTTTTTATCTTTTGGGCGATTATGGTTGCCACAAGTCTAAACTAAATTAGTGAGCTGATTGTGCGATGCAATAATCTTTCAGCAAATGACGCAATTATATAAAGAGTTAATTATTTAATCTGGAAAATTGTTATTTTTAATTTCATATTTGTTTTTATGCCAGCGAATCGACGAATTTTTTTTTCAATTGTTGTTTTGGGTGATAGGGGAGGGGGGAAAAATATAGATTACATTAAATTTCTGCGAAAGGAGGAAGGAAACGTAAAAAAAAGGCAACAATAAAGAAGAATACTGTCGCTGGACGTGAAAATGCATATAATTCCGTTAACTACCAACAAATAACGGTGGAATTAAGAAGTGGAGGACGATAATATTTTAATGGCAGAAAACTCCTGTGCGCATCATAAAGCCCCGGGTTTCGACATTAGACGAAACAATCTTTAATATATTAATGGATTCACACGAAATGTGAGAAGGAATATCAGATCAGTTAATGTAAAATGTAAAAGACGCCTTGACTGCAGTGTATGGCGCCTTTGCGCTGAGAAGAACACCCAACAAAGAAACAAGGAAATGGATTTACTTAAGAAGAATTCCTTGATGGCCAAAAGGAAAGTATGTCGATCCAGAGGGAGTCGAAGCTCCGAAAACAACTCATCCATAAGAATTTATGGCGCGACTTGAAAAAAGCGATAAAAAGCAGCAAAAAAGAAGCGGCGTGAATTATATATGTCGGAAAGCGGATATCAATTACTGGGGAACAGCATGTCAAGTCGCACTGAAGAAAATAGAAAAACACAAGGCGCCAGAAGTTGCTTGTCCACTCGTACACCGGAAATTAATGCCTTCGCTGTATGTCACGAAGCAGTTGGTTTGTCACAATCTAGTTGGCCACGAAAATTGCCCTTTACCACCACTATAGGCATCATTGCGGATACAGGTGTCGCATACCTAATCAAGTTAACTATGTGTAAACGCTAGGCTATCTATTATTACTATTTGCATTGTTAACACACATATTGTTCCCTATTACCATTTAATCCGTAATTTTCATCGAAAACGTTTTTTTTTTCGAAATCGGTTCCGTTTAATGCTGTATCTGGTCACGTAAAGGCCTACGCCGAGTTCTAATAATAACACGGGTTGCGATATGCCATCTGACCACGCCCGCTATTTCTTTTTCGCTACTGTATTGTAACCGCCTAGTTGAAGAAGAAAGCTCAACGTTTTAATTATACCGATAGTCCCGTGATCTTATTTCTTCTTATTTATAAATTTTCTTGGGACAGACCAGCTGGGAAGCACTCGAATACAATTATACGTATTTCACATAGGCACCGCCCTACATTACCTACGATAGGAGGAATGAGTTAATGTAGAAAACCTTGGATTTGGAAACGCCTAGCCCGGATGAATGCTACGCAAATATGCGGCTTTCCGACCAAGGCCAGATAGGTTTTTAGCTTTCTTTATAAGTGCTGAAGCTGATTATCATTTCGAAAGGTAATAGTCCGACGAAACGGCCACCGTTGTACCGGCCTATTCGCTTATTTCTAGTGACCAATGATGGCGGTGCCCTCACGTATAATCCATAATCCGTACGGATTCAGAAAATCGTCAAGTGACTTTTTCGTGATTTCATTTGACGCAAAAAACGCCTCTAATTCGCCGGACTGAGGAAGCGTCCGAGGTCCACATAAGAATGAAAGTTCCAAAGTACATACTCGATCTAATAATACATTACTTTTCGAGCAGCACGTTGATACATGAAAAGCACAACAGCGCGGAAACATATAAAATAATAATAGGTGTCCCATAGGTGTTAGAATACTTTCATGAGGACCAACATGTCTACTTTCAAAATTAGACAAATGAAAAATTTTGAAGACGAAAAAGTTGATGAGTTGTTGGAAGAAGCTCCGTAAGCAATTTCTTAAAGACATAGTGCACAATTCAAATATTGCCCATTTAATAATTTCGAAATGTTTAAATCCAAGTGACTTGCAAAAAGAAGAATTTCTACGCCCAATGAATTAAAACCGAAGAACATTTCACTTTTAACGTATAATATACTCTTGTAAAGGCATGAAATAACTCTCTCCCGTAGGATAAAATTCACACATACTCGCAAATTCGAAACTGCGACTTTTAGTAATCACTTACTTTAGTTGACGTCGACCAACCAGGTTTTCCCAACTTGCAATCCGTTGAGATATTAGGCGTTTTCAACAATTCTGATCAGCGATTTTTACAAATAAAGAAGATAACGAACTGGAAAACACACAGTGTACGCAACGGTTGAATTCCTTCGTCTATATAAAATAACAGATTTCCATTTAACATTATCGATTTATTCAGTGTATGCCGACGCTAATCAGGGAGCGCTCAAAATTCTTCTGCCAAATTCATTACATTTGTTTATTTGAAGAAATCTACTACCGAACTCCACCAAACACGTTTAAAGGCTTAGGGCGATGCTACTTTATCATATCCCAATTGTCGGCTTTGCTTCCAACGGTTTAAAGGTGGCGACACGAATTGACTGAAAATGCCATTTTTTGAACACTTCTTGCAAGAGTTGTCCAGAATACACTGTTGCCGCTTGAAAAGAAAATTCTCGCACATCTGTCGTACTCACTGGACATGGCGACCCCTGATTACCAGTCGTTGTTCAGATCGGTGCAGCATGGCTTGGGTGACATACGGGCCCGCAAGGTTAAAAAGTGCGAAAATGGGTCGATCAGCGGATCGCTGGCAAACCAATATAAGTTCTTTCGACATAATTTCCGGCATGCTGCCAAAAATTGTTGCAAAATGTTGCAGAAAACGATCGAAACTATTTTGGTTGATATATATTGTACGAATTTTTCCACAATAAATGCCTTCTTCAAGTGGAAAAACTGATCAAAATTTCTGCAAGCATCTAATATATCAAATATTAGTAAGATTTATGAACAGTGTTCACCCTTTCTGGAAAGGCATTTGTTTCCTGCAAAAATTTGCGTTAGTCCAATACTTTACTAAAAAATTAAATCATTTTACAAGAGTCGACATCGGTAATGCCTACCGAGAAAAAAAAAAAAAATTCCATCGGCTTTACTATTATTTTATTACGAAACATGTGTAAGTGTGTGTTAATTATTTTCTTTGTTACATTTTATAGATTCCGAAGACATATATATATATCTGCTGTTTGTTTTATTCTTCTAATTACCTTTATTTTCAAGTTCAACACAGTTAGCATTTATTGATATAATTCAATATTGTTCGTATTAATAATAATCGTAATTATATATAAATTTTCATTTGAATGTTGATGCAAAATTTATTTGCAGCGTTATTTATAATGCAAATTTAATCTTTTTTTTATAATAGCGTGTGATTTGATGTGAATTCAAAATTACATTTATACTATTTTTACCATTAATGACAACAACATTTATTCAGACAGCATTGTTTTGCCACTTGCCTTCTCCTTCTCTTTTTCTCTTTCTCGTTCACGGTCATTGCGAGGCTCAGCCTGTCCCAAAATAAGAGCCGGATTCGGCTGGCTTTGATGATTTTTCTGCTTCAGCATTGTCCAATCGTAGATATAATCATATTGATGATTTAATGTACGGAATAATATTCTGTATAAAGAATTTAAAAAAATAAAAAAAAAATAAATATTTTTTTTTAATTCAGTTATTTAATCATTTAAGAGATATTAATATATGCTACAAAATAAATCATGATTGCATTATTAATCCTTGAAAATACTCTCTCAATCCTAGTACAGACGCAGAGCAGAGCAATTTCGATCTTTACTTATTTACTTATTTATTATCCATAGATTTTTTAATAATAAATTTACAAATTGATCCGATAAGTTACATATTGTTGCCTAGATGTTATGGGACTCGCGTGTTCGAAGAGAACGGCAAACTCACGGAATCATGTCTATTCTTGAACGGTCAAAGCACCTTCTCAAGGAAATTGTTAGTTTTCGATACAGAACATACGGATAAGACATGTCGGACAGGAAAGGAAGATATATATTTAGCAGGTATTAAATAAACTAATTATTTACTCTAAGGCGAGCTAAGAAAATGCATTCAGCTCGGGTAAATATATTATTGAAGGGTTGATTGATCACAGAAACACCTCGGAATGATTCCAATCGATCTAAATTAATAGCAGCTCTAATGCGACTACACGGTAAAATGATTGTCTGAGAAAGAAATCTATTCCAATAAACTGAAGATTATATGCTAATTTTCAGATTTTAGTTTCCTTTTTTACGTGTTTGCAATCGTTGCAATTCCCAGCGTCGTAAACATATCTAGCATGTCTGCACCATCACTCATTTCATATGTTCATTACTTCCACAATTCCTTCTTTCTTTTTGCGCCCAACAAGCAGCAAAATGACTGGCCAACTAAGCGAACATCACTCAACTGTTTGGAATGTCATAGTAACGACAAAGACAAGGCCTTACGAGATCATATACACACGAACTGAAAGAGTACATCTTTATTGTTTGCTGGATGAATATGAACGCAAGACGACGTTACGAACCCGTCGTCTCATTCTCATATATTAATTATCTAAGCAGAATTTATCGCATGCGAACAAGCAACATTCAGTGTCATACAGCAGCAGTTAACTCTTTGCCTAACAATTTAATTTCTAAGAAATGTGCGTATAGTGGAAATGTTGAAGAGTAAAGAAAGCAAGAGAGTATATAAATATCACTTTTTCTTTTCTTTTACGCTGTTAGAAATTTATATGCTTCTTAAACATTGGAATATGCGATGGGCGTAGCCCCTCAAAATTGCATTTGACATAAAATATGTATGCGGGCGACGTTTATTTCCATTTAAGGGTTCAAAAATATGTCTATTTCGGTTTTTTTTTCTTTTTTCTTGATATTGGACCTGAATGCTTACTATTATATTTGTTGAATGTTACGGTGAAGAAAAGGAACGATAACGCATGCCATCACATCGGTTAGTCAGATTTTGTAATAAATCTGGCTGCTGCTTTTAATGTCAGTGCGGGATTATCAAGAAATGTTGCGCTTAAGAGCCCATATATTATCGTTCAAAGAAGACAAGAGAGAAGAAGAAAAGGCGGTTCAATAGGTTTTGCTCGGGTCTAGCTATCTTTATGGGAAGGGATACGTAGTCTTCGAACCATCTTCAATAAAGTGCCCTACGTAGTAGTGATTTCTATTGTTCTCAGATAGGTAGGGGCACAACCAACCGCCGAGTTCTTTAACGGCATTGCTGTCGATTATAAAAAAGGTTTCTCTTATTAGAATATAGCGCGAAGCTGCTGGCACACGTGTTCTGACTAAAGTGCTTAGCGATGCGTCGACTGTACACTTGCATCAGCATATTATAGTGTTTCAATTCTATCCAGATTAATCGCAGATAAGAAAGTGATATAAAAGATATATTAAAAAAATTGTAAACCCGTTTGTAAATTATCCGAGAACCATAACACTATCGACAGCAAACTACAAAAAAGAACATAAATTAATTCAAATATTTGACATCAATGTAAATATCAACGTAAGTATATTGTGAACAAATTGTTTGAATCCCTACCCGAGTTTTTGTAGCCGACACCACTCGCGGTACAAGGGTATGTTAAGGAGAATATGGCTTGAGATAGAACTACCTTTTGTTATTTTTATGTTATAAAAAGTGATCTGGAATCAATCTAAGCTGTCTGTCCGTCGCAATTTCGTGTGTTCAACTTGGAGGCCTCAATTTTTGAGAGATACCAAGTACGGTACACTGCCGTGTTTTAGTGCAAAGTCTTTTGAAAATGGCTCGGATCGGACCACTTTTTCGACACCTTCCTGCTATAACATATTATTTTGATAACCCGTTTTATGAATAACCGTATTAAAGGAAGTGATGTTGGATATTAAATGGTGGGCGGTATCCCATTCTAGTGTTTTCACTTGCTCTTTTACTTTCCCAATTTTTTTTCAGACGTTTTTGTCATTTTAAAACCTAGGATGATTCTTGCTGACGGCGGTGTAATTGCATTCGAATTTCAAAATGGAAACTCTCTTCTTATGACAAAAAATATCACATTAAGTGCAATATAAATAAAGGAAGTCGTCGTGATTTTTTCGACAAAAACGAAGAAGAAGGTACGATTAAAATTTATATTCGAAATAGAATGAATGGGTTCAATATAAGCTTATAAGTATTGTGGTTGTACTTGTGTAATAAAATTTTACCTGAATAGTTGTCGAAGATACATATAATCTGGCTGCTCATCAAAACGTAGGCTGCGGCAATAATTTAAATACATTGAAAATTCTGCTGGAAAACCTTTGCATAAAACTTCGATAGGAGTCGACATCTTTTTCTCCGAAATCTTTTCATATTTTTGTTGCTTATTATTGGCTTTCATTCCCTGCCAGGGCAACACACCACGATTAAAATACATCATAACATAACCCAAAGATTCCATATCATCTCTTCGAGATTGCTCAATACCAAGATGGGCATTGATCGAGGCGTAACGAGCTGTACCTGTCAAATTTTTATCTTCACGATATGGTATATGAACTCTGCTTTGAGGATCACGATACTTTTTGGCTAAACCAAAATCTATTAAAAACAATTTATTGCAATGACGACCGATTCCCATAAGGAAGTTATCCGGTTTAATATCACGATGTATGAAGCATTTTAAATGAATAAACTCCAAGCGTCCAATCATTTGATCGACCAACATCAACACCGTTTTAATAGTAAAGTGGCGAGTGCAAAAATTAAATAAATCCTCCAATGATGGCCCCAATAAATCCATAACAAGAATATGGAAATTTTTCTCTTTTCCATGATGACGTATACGTGGAATACCCACACCACCACTTAGAATGCGATACAATTTCGCTTCATATTGCAATTGAGGATGACGTGCGGAAGTGCTTTCCATTTTAACGGCGACTTCTTCACCACTTTGTATGCTGATGCCCAAGTAGATGTCTCCAAATGAACCACTTCCTATTTATTAAATTTCAAAATTAATAGATAAACTATTTTAATTTAATCATAATTAAAAAAAGAAAAAAAATTCATTAATAATAATTAAATAAAAATAATTAAAAGTTAGATAAAAAGCGCAAAGAAATATTTACAAACACAATATAAGAAGAGTAAAAAATGTGAACCAATTACACGATTATCCACATAAAAACGCTCTAAACCTCTTAAGTCAGCCAATTTCAAAATGACCTGGGACCTACACTAGACTAGCCTTATAAAGAACACCATTTACGACAATCAGTAGCTGTGATTAGAAAATATTCGATTCGTTGTTTGAAACTTTAAACAAGTTGACGTTTATAATGCAAATATTTCGATATACGAATAAAATAAATAATTTCAGGAATAAGAAATTTCTAATATTTAATATAAGCGTAACGAGAAGAAATTTTATTAGTAATTAATTTAAAAAAGTGGTTCCGTTTGAGATGAGAAACGACGAAACCTTTTTTTAAATATGAATTCGCATTATTGTATAATTGGCATAGTCTTCCATGGTCAATTTAGATTTCATCTTACACTTCCGAGATTTCAAGCTGTAAGACACGCAAGTCCATGTACAATAATTCGTTTCATATTAAAATAACGAGACGAATCTGACGGCTTATCTAGTTAACTGTGTATGATGAGTACATACGTACATCATGATCGGTCCACCCGTTTAGAAAATATTTTTGTCATTTTGTCAAGTCGTATCACTACAACCTAATTTCAAATTGCATATATATTGGAACTCTGAGTTGAGTCAGTTAAATGCCTTGTTATGCTACTTATTATCTTATGGAGCTAATATATATGGAAAATTTTTAATTCTTCCGTACCCTAAGTGTTTATGATCATCAAGACTACTTTTTATCGATGCTGTCAATTTATGGAAACCGTTACCCGTTAATGTCAGGGCATTTATTAGCCTATATAAGTTCAGAGCGACAAGAAAGTAAGCGTAATTAGTAATCATGAAATGATGTCTAATTTTCTTACACCAATTGCTTGGTGTACTTACTCTCTTTCATACTTTTGTTAATTATTTATGCCGAAAGCGACCCTATTGGTGCGATAAATCTACTTTAACCTCAATTAATAAGCGATTGCATTCTAATTGTTTACTGGCTAATCATATCGAATTTAAATCGAAGAGATAAAGACAACAATGTATCGTTGTTTATGTGATGAAATAGCATTGATTTAGAAGATTGCAAAACTATTACAAAATTTCAATACATTTTTATTTTAAGAACGCAAGTCAAGTTGTCTCGAGTATTTTTTGAAACTTTTGCAGCCCTTGTATCATTAAATTTTATTCAAACGTTAGGATATTCAAGTGCAGTTTTATGGGTTCAAATTGTAGAAGCTTAACTGGAAATTACGACATTAAAAATCAAAAAATCTTTTGCGTACTTTTGCTTACATGAAACTCTTTCTATTCAAGAAATAAAAAAAGCTAAACCTACTAAAAATGAATATTCAGACGTATGCACACCATGCTAAAACCCTTACATGATAATTCCAAATTTCTTTGTTTGAAGAGATCATAATTCTATTTGCCAGAAATTTTTAGAAAATCCTGATAAAAATTATTTACAAAATCAAGAAAGAGATATATATACTGTAGGCAGATCGATCATAAAGAAGGGCTGCGATCATCACTATTCTTGAACTTGGTGTGTGGTCACCATCTAGCAAGAGTACTTTTCAGCATTCGAAACGAACTAAGAAAAGGAAATTATGCACATACGGAAACAAATTAAAGCCAAATTTGATATTTTAGACAGAATTTTAAAAACGTCGACATCACGCCAATTTGCACGATTTACAAACGCATCAGTCGAACGTAATCGTAATTTTCACTACGTCACTAACGGTTTGAAAATAAGAGTTGAGGTTCCCTTACGAAATGCCATGTCCATTCAATGGGAAATATCTGTATCAGATTCCAAATTTTTATTAACAATCATCACCTTCAAGCGATGTTCAAGTTTGTTTTTAAATTTTTTTATAAAAAGTTGTAAGTTCTAAAGTTTCCTTCCTAGACCCCCATTTTTCTTTATACATTTTTCGCTTTCTGGAGTTTCTATTTAACCGTGAAGAAAATATTAATTTGGACTTTGAAATGTTAGTTTACAAGCTTTACACTACTGGAATAATTACCAATTTTCCGACTTAATCGGTACTTTCCACCAACTATGACATCGGAACGATGCTTCACAAGACTAAATTTATCCATATTGCGAATGGAACTAGTTCACTTTTAATGTCCGCAAGGAGTGGTATCTGAAAAAGAAATTAAAATCACTTTAAAGAAAATGTTTTTGAAATATTTTCAAAGTAAACAAAAAATATATTTTTATATAAAATATATTATATTTTAACGTTTTCACGCGTACACGAATGAAGAAACCATCGGCCCACGAAAATTTTGGGAGAAACTTTTTACTCACTTAATGGTTTCATTACAATAAAAAGAAATAGTTTACAAATGCCTCAAGAGCTGTATTAGTTCAGCAAAATCCGAACCCCCCACCCTGCCTGGTCCAACTCAATGTGTTCAAAAATAATTGTGGACGTTGTGATGTTATTCATTTTAAAGTGAAATCTTAAATATTCTTCTTCTATTATTAGTGAGTCAGTTGTTTATTCATTATTTTTTTATTCACAACATAGCGTGTGATTTTTGTTTTTCCGCATTGACGGAACAATGCGAAAATTAAAACATTTTGGTGTTTGTAGCAGAAAATAATCTGAAATTCGGCACGATCAATGGTCCCATCTATAAGGTAGGCATTAAATCTAGATAACTACTATTCTTCAGACTCGTCTATATATGTATACAAAATCATACAGTTGCATGCTGCGGGCCTTATGGCAAATAAATGCAGCAGTAAGATCATTAGAAATATTCATTTCATGTGTGCGAAGCAAACTTGATTTTGAACACATTCACCTACTTTTAATACAATTTTTTTTTTCCTTGGAAGATTATATTCATCATAGAGAGCTAAACAGAGGCCGGATACGTTCTGCATAAAAATGGAATCGATTTCATTTAACATGTTTAGTACTCGAGAAAATGTTGGAAACACACTACCTAAAGCGATATATAAAAATTTTGAAGTGCTTGGTACAATTAGGAGATTTTTTAGCATCAATTTTACACCGAATTTGTAGATCCTCCCGACAATATTATTTAAGCTTTCACGTTGACATCTGATGCAAATTAATTATTCGAATGTTTTCTTCTTACAGTCTTTCCATAAAATGTAGATTTGCTTAAGTGCCGGCTAAATCATGTTTACCAAATTGCAATTTTTTATATTAATTATCGCGATCATCATTGTTTCAAGAGAGAACGAAACGAGTGAACAACATGCCTAAACGGATTTGGAACGTTACACTGATCAAATATACACAGATGATACAATAGGCGGAAGGACAAAGTAACGAAATAACAAATCAAGTTTTCCTCCATGTACCAAAAGACAAATATTTTCTTTTTATGCCTAATTTGTAGCTGCAAGAAATGAGAATTTCCGAACGAGTCGGTTTAAAAAGTGAAGTTTATCTCCCGATTGTCTTACCTCGTGACTTTTCAGATTTTAATGCGATAAAAAATAAAGCCAACTTTTGTATGCGTTAGTAAAAGCTTCCTGCTTTTTTAAGCAAAATAAAGGTTATGTGTGCTAAAAGTCTCGGATTCCCGTTCTACATATTAAAATTGATTAGTTCCAAAGCAATGCTAAGAATTTTTCTTCTTTGAGCTTGCAAATTAACCTTTTTGAAAAATGCGTGTTTGGCTATAAATACGTACCTATGTGGATGCACACACATAAAGATATGCAAGTAACAAAAAAAAAAGGTCGATAATTTCCATAAGAGGAACCCCTACGAGCTTTTTTTTCTCGCACATCACTTGATAACTTAGAAATTCTAGATATTTATAAATTTTCATACACAAGGATTTCCAAACTGAATCTATTTCCATTACGTCAATTGCAACTTTCATTTATATAGTTGCATACTTGGAGAAAAAAAAATATATAAATGTGTATCTATGTATGCATATAAGACGTTTAATTTTTCACACAAAATGTCTTACCAGTGAAAAAAAATTAAAAATGGTTTCTTTGTCTCTCAAGGCTGGTAGTTATTTCGACAAAATTTCGTTTTTGTGGCCAACGAATCCTTTTTTCCAACTTATTTATCGCTTTACAATTTTTACCATATACACATACGATTTCCTTGAAAATGAAAAAAAATAATATAATAATTAAAAATACTTCTTTTTATTACAACGAAATAAATTCACTTCTACATACACGCGTTGCCACCCGTTATAAAATTCCGCTATGCTCCTTTGATTACTCGGATTTAAATGATAGGCAAGTGTATTTAACAAAGAGACTACTTGCACCTGTCATGAATCTATGCCTACTGTGGTTTTTAAATTATTTTATTATTTGCCATAGAACGAACAAAGTAAAATATTCATATTGACCAGAGGATGCTGTGTTTTTTAATTACAAATATCTTAATAGATTGCAGCATAATTGAAAATGAAACATTCAGTGGTAGATAAACGATCCTACAACAATCCGGCTTACGATATAGTTTCGAATTCATAAGTTATTTCGGCTTTTAGGTAGACATTTAGGTTTCTGCCTTAAACTTAATCGAAGCACCTAGGTATCAAATATTTGAGGGCATCTAGGGTCATGTCAATTAAGTTCAATTAAGAAATGAACCTAAATGCACGCTGAATTTACTCCACTCACAGACTTAATATACAAGGATATATTAAGTTTGCACCGACGTGCGTAACATCCACAAATGCTTAAAATAGATCGATTCAAAATCATTTTCCAATTTATTTTCTGAATCGATCTGAACTTGTCCGTCCGTCCGATGTCTGTCTACATGTCGCAATCTATGCGATATTTTGGTGAAATTTGATACACTGGCATGTTTTCACCCAAGGACAAACGTTATTGAAAATGGTCCGGACCGGTTCACTTTTTCAATTACTCTCCATCTGACGCGTTATTTTGAAAATTGACTATTTAGAAAAAAATTGCCATTTGGAAAATTTTCTGATAAAACTAATTGTGTTTAAAATGGTATGAAAAATTTGCTCTCACTAGGATAATTTTTGGAACCCCTTTTCTGTAGTCGTTAACAAGAAAACTGAATCTTTATGTAGTAAAAAGGTATAATTTTTAATATTTCTTGATGAAAATTAGTTCATAAGTCAATCTTGTCGAATTTGAAGCACGTATTTCTATTTTTTGGATACCGACGCTTATAGGGATTTTAAAGAAATGCCAATCTCTATATACCTAAATGGTTTAATTATTAATATTTTATGATGAAAGTTTGCTCATGGTAGTCATTTGATACAAATATGAAGTGGATCAAATCTGGACAACATGGATTTATATCTTGCGGCTCACTTCATCTAAGATTTCTCTTGAATAGCAATCCCTTGAGAAAAAGATTTAATTTTTAATATTTTATGATCAAAATAGGCCCATAGTAGCAATTTACAACAAAAATAAACGCTAGGCAATTTGGATCATATAGACTTTTTAGATTCTAACATAAATGAGGGCTGTCATGAAAAGCACAACCTGAAAGTTTAATTTCTAGTTTTTTATGACCGAAATTGAAAAATAATAAAATTTTCAGGAAATAAATTGAGTTTGCTAAATATGGATTACGTCGTGTGATGTCTCGATGAAAATAATGAGTAATTGTATGGTGTACTGTGACTAAAAACGATTGAATGAGAATACTAAGTGAAATAATGTAGAGTACCATGCATCTATGCTCAGCCTTGCCCGACTATATTATTAGTTGTTTTTTCTCCAATAGTAGCCTCTGCACGATAATTATATTAGTTATAAGGTGGACCAAAAATCTATTTATTCGACATACTTTATATATAGTAAATCATATTTTTATATAATTCTCCAGCACCTTTTCGATAATTGCACAAATAAAAAAAAAGTTCGAGTTTTTTATATATAGTTTTTTTAGTTGTGGAATAACTTTTGATCTAACTGAATTTCGAACATGGCAACTTAAATCTCTAAACTAATAGCTCTACAAGTTTTGAACTCATACTTTCAATAAAAGTGGGGAATTGAAGGTTTTTCGAGAACTGTAAGCGAATCTATGGACATCGATGCCGATATAAAAAAATGATTAGTTAAAATTTGCAAAAACTAAATAAAAGCTAAATAGATCTTATTGCAGTCCTTAAAAAAAAAAAAAATTAAACTTCCTTGGGACATAGAGGTATGGGTTTCAAGCAATAAATAATAGTGTAGTCGTTTCTGTCTAAAAATTCCGGTCCTTAGACAGATTGTTGCAAGCAAATATTGGACAGAAAATCTTTCCATTGTAAAAGTTTAGAGGTCGCACCCATGATTACGATAAATAGGCGTTTGTCGAAGTACACATGCCTAAATCGATTTCGCCGCTCATTTTATATGATACCGGATGCATATTTCAGGGCATTATCGATAGTCAGTCACTGTACTGTTAATATAATACTATTACATACATTTTTGCAGATGTTGTAATTTTGTATACTCAAACTAGGAATGTTTCCAAACAAAAGCTGCTCGTTCACGCTTTTGATAATGGAATGCAATTATTTTTACTACCCGTTTACATGAGCAAGAAAAATTATCCATTACTATCTACTAAATGTTTGATATATGCAGAATTTGTCTAACAATCTGTAATTATATAAATTTTTTCAGATTTTCAATTAAATTAATTCTTGAGCATATTATAATAGATCAAAGAAAAAATTTGAAAAACTCCTCTCTTTTTATATTAAATTACTTTTATTAAGCCAAATACGAAACGCTTTATTATTCTGCGTTTTCTAAGTCAAAAACGAAACTAAGTGCGTAATCACAGCGCTTTCGTTTTAATATTCAGCCGTTTTTGCCAAATAGCTGAATACAAAAGCGAAGGCTATATTTTTCACACACGATTGCGCCCCAACTTTGAATTACTAAAAGTTGCGGACTTGATAGAGCAAATAAGTAGTAGTCCGACCAAATATCCAAGCTATACGGTTCATGCATCATAACTTCCCCATGAAGAAATCGCATTTTTTTTCACATCATTAGAAATGTTGACATTGCCATTATGGAAGACTACGTTTTTCCTACTAATCAATTTTGGATGCTTCACCTCAATTGCGCGCTATAATCGCGTTATTTGTTGATAGTAGAGAATATAACTAATCATCTGGCCACATTTAAGCAATTCGTTATCCATGTTTTCCTTCTAATCCTACAAAATGCGAAGCACTATTTTAAATTGTTAGATTTAAAATTCAAACATTTCAAAATGTTATATTTAAAACAAAATATTTTTTTAACGTACTGAAAAAATGTAGTTTTTTACAAAAGGAGGGGGAAAAAATCAAACAAATGCTTTTAAGAGTTATTAAGGAAATTATTAAGGTAACATCTTTCTTAAAAGCGAAACCTAAGATTTTATCCTATTTCAAAGCGAAACCTAAGATTTTATCTTACTTCAAAGCGAAACCTAAGATTTTATCTGAACAGTCTTGTCATTTACATGGTGTCAATATAAGCATTGCCATTATTTATATAGCTCAATTCATTTTAGACCGCAATATTTTTCTTACAGTATTTTCCTATGCGATCTACTTTTCACAGTTCGTTATCAATCTCCTTCCAAAAATGACTCGATTTCATGTGGTTTCAGAAGCAATTCGCTGGTAAAAAATCAGTCTATTGAACTTTTCAACCTAAATTCATTTTGAATTCATAATTTCGCAATTGTTGAATATAATATTTACAATTAACGAGAAATCTTTAATATCGTGGTGCTTTTCAGTTTATAAGGAAGCATTTGAGCGACAAAAGAATGCAAATAGCGGGTTTTTAACAAGAGAGGAAAGAAACCTAGTGGCTGTCAGCCTAATAGGTAAGTGTTACGCCTATATCGGGCACATGCTATAACTACGACGAAAGTAAACTGAGATTTCAACCCGCAACACAACGCATTAAGTCGCGACGCTTACCTATTAGGTTACTCCATGTAACTTACTATTTACGATATTGCAAGGCTGTTGTCGTTGCCAGACATGAAAAAAGCGATTTTGAATCAAATTGCGAACAAAAAAAAAATTAAAGAAAAAAAAAAGAAAAAGAGATCATGGTGGCAGAATATCACACCACCACGCAAACCAAAGAGGCTGTCGAGAAATAATTTCAGCAGAAGTGCCTTTCATCTTCATGGTGTATTAAAAAATAAAAGCCGCTTTATTAAACGATAATTTTCCTTAATAATTACATAAATAATCGAGTTTCCTTAATAAGTTAAAAAATAAAATATGCATTTAAAATGAAAAAAAAAAAAATGCATTTATAATGTAAAAAATGGGAAAATACACTATGTGTTGACAAGAGTTCATATTGTATATACACTCGCAAATATATGATATATAACTTTATGAAGTAACCTAACAGTCAAATACACAACTTATCTTATATATATATATATATATATATATATATATACGTTACGATACGTTATGTGCTCAAAATTTCATTTACTCTCCTATGTGCATAATTTAAAATCTCTATTTTCAAATTGCCCTGTTGTCGGATGTCCAACTTCTTGATCATAGATCCCAAAAATGTGTCGAATTGATCGTCAATATCTTTCTCCTCCCGTTCCATTTTTCTTTCCAGTAAATCCATCAGTTTGATCATTACTTCCAAAAATTTGTCTTCAGGTTTTTGTTTAGAAGAGGGAGATCTCTTCCCAGAACTAGGTATGCTACTTTGCGAAAATGCGTCGCTGGGAGGTGCTGGAACTTCAATAAATTCTACCAATTGTCGGCCATCGAAGTTCGTTTCAGTCCTATACGAAAACAAAGTATTTATACATACAAGCCTCATACAAATATCATAGTTACCTTCTCGGCGCTATGCAATCACCTAGAAACAGCATATCATCGTAGAATTTCCATTTATGGCTTTCAGGGGAGGAAACACCTCCTGAAATTATTTTTTTCTTAAAGTCCCTTGTAAAGCGGTCTCTCAGCGTTCTCCACCTCCCTTTACAATGTTCAGCTGAAAAATATAAAATTTCAATTCAACTATTTATACTTTTTCTGTTTCATACTTACTAGACATGCCCACTTCTCTAGATATGGTTTCCCAAGCTTTTTCTTTTATCGCTGGTTTCCGAAAGCCTGGAAAACGTCTATTGTATACTTCTGGTTTTCTTCGTACCGCACTAATTAACTTTTTTTCAAACATAACTTTTGCAAAATATAAAATTATATATAGGAATATAGTTAAGCTATTTATTTTTATAATTACAATAAACTAAATGAACTGGTTATAATACAAATGCCAATGACCATTTTAAAGCCATATGGTGGTTGACAGATTAACCGTATGATTTTGTTTATTTTTTTGGTAAATACAACAATGTTATCGTTGTCAATGCAAATGCATGCAGCAATGCAAATTTGCATTGCTGCAATACAGCAATGGACATTATTCAACTATGTGTAAGCACGCACAACGAAATCATGTTTTGGCATTTAAGGTTTAAAGAAAACTTTTGAATATTTTCCAATGCGAAATAATGTATATGCTAACTTTTAATCATTCTATATCCGATAAAAATGAGAAAAATTCAATTTTCTTTCTTTTATCAAAAATAAAATATATATATATATTAAAAATGCGACATAAAATGCAATAGACACCACATAATTCTACAAAATATATCGAAAATTTATAAAAGTTTTTGCTAGGAAAGAAAAAGAAGAAGAAATGGAAAAAAGAAGTAGGATGAAATAAAACTAGAAATGCATGTTAAACAAGTTAAGACCGAAGGCAATATTCAATTTTTGTACCCTTTACCACTTGTGGTAGAAAAAAAATTCAAATTTTTTGACGTTTACGAGATGGAAGTTTTGATGTTCATTTTAAAAGTGATACAAGTCCATTTTAGATTGAACACTAACAATAATAATTGCTTATTATAAGGGAGCTATATATGTATTGAGTTAAGTCTTCCACAATTTTCATAACGACCAAGGTAATATGGATGTTTGGGATGAAACTATGGCATCCCAGAGCATCACAAGAAACACAATTATAGATTGTAACACCCCCAGAAGCACATTACAGCTTCGAATAATATGCGAATTGATTAATATAGAAAAAAACACTATATATGTAAGAGAGGACATGTCGCTAGCACGGTTTACACAACAAAATTATTAAGTACTAGCCCAAGACATCCGATGTAAACAAACGATATTAAAGAGCGTAAGAGAGAGAGAGAGAGAGAGAGGGAGTAAGAAGAAGACTAAAATGAGAACACCTACCGAAATCTTTGCGCCAAATATGCGTAAGCCTACACTGTGAACATGTGTATGCTATACTATGATCTGTGTAGGAATAGACCTGTGCGAGAGTGTATTTCGCTAAAGTAGAAAGACTTGTGTGCAGTTGTGTGTATTTTTGCCTGAGCAATTATATATATGAGCATAAGTAATAACACTTTTAATTTGTACATCTGTTTATTTAGGGATTTGCGTTATTTTTGAAGAATTACTATAATTTTTCTACATATCTTTCTATTTATTGTGAAAAATTTTTATTATAATTATTCGGTTTAATTTCTGCCATTTCTATCTATTTACTAACAAAAAATTAATATTATTTTTCCTAGCCTCTGCTATATATAACTTTCCAATTTATTGGACAATTGTGTGCAATTTTCCACACCCCTCCTAAAGTATTGCACTAGGCGCGTTAGCAATTCTTTTAAATAGTTGCTTCTCTGAAAGTATTTCAGGCCTATGCATCATTATTATGTTACTACTATACTAACCGAATATTATAATTAACATTAGAATATTCATAAGGCACAACTACTTCTAAAAGATAACTAATGTAAAAAAACGAAAACCCACAACCGGACACAAGTACTTTTACTTACATACAAATAATTGTTTAAGCAAAGCCACGCATAATCGCGCACGAATATTGTGAGGATAGTGCGATACACTCACTCACAATCGCACACAGATGATCGCAGCGTGTAGTCTTACGCATGCTTTTCGTGCATGCGTAATTTAAAAAAAAAACAAAATTTATGTAGACATTTCTAAAGCTGAAATATAACAACAACAGCAAAAGTATTATTTATATTATGTATAAACAAAAATAGCATATATTTTTATCCTTAGAAATTTGCTCTCAAGGACAACACCATTTCTCACTAGTGTTGATGGGCAAAAAAACAAACAATTATTTGCATTTTATTGAAATAATAAACATATACGCATACTAGGCAAACTTATTTTAACTAATTTTATAAAATGTATTGCTTAGAAATCTTGTAACATATTTATGGGGGATTATTTAAACCGTGAACAAAATTTTCTCAATGTACTTTCAGTTTATTGAAAGAAACTTTATGGAAACTAAACATAGACGGATTGTTCGATATGCAAGTTTACATATGCCTGTAGAAGACACAAGGACGGCTATGAAGCGCTAAACATGATTTTGTTGACAAATGTGTTTCTTTGACGGATCACATATTTTCATAAGTTTTGATTGCACTAATCACCTTTTCCAGCGTCAAAAGTCATGGTCCGCAATATTTTTCTTTTTTTGTTTCTTTTTAATGTAAAAATTAAACAAGCATCATATGGCGCAAAAATTTAATAATTGAAAGTTTTAGGCGCTTAATAAGCGAATTCCTTGCACCGATATTATATATTGTTATGATGGAAAATAAATACTGTTCTTTTTCTCAAAGTCATTCTCGCGATCCTGCCTTTTTTTTTCCTTTTATTTGAAATGCTTCGTCCTTGAACTATTTGATTAGATTGTTCCTGGTTAGGACTTCCTTTCTAAAAATTTTACAACTCCCACTTACCATTTCCGAGCATATATGAATAGATCGTATATTTAACCCTTGTGGGGATATTATAGATACTTCATACTGGATTTCTGGAGAATATTTTTCCACACTTCTTTCAAAATTAAATTTCTTTTCGTTTTTTTTTTTTTTTTTTTTGATTGCTCTATTGAACCTGTCTTTTTTCAGGTATCTCACAGTGATGACTTAGGGCATTCAAATCTCTTACTCCTGTTATGCTGATTTATCACTCTACCAGTTAAGACGTGATACCGATGTCTTCTGGCACAGTAAAATACCTCGGACGATCGTTCTACAGCGAAACACATCCGGAAATGAGGCAGACTATATGAAGTCTTTGGATGAAGCTTGAAATGAGTTAATCGGCGTAAGACTATTAATGAAAGTATTACCAAACAAAAACTTTCACATTACGTAGTAAATTTTGTTCAAATTTTCAACTTAAGCAAAACATATCAAGCGATATTTTTATCCGACAAAGGGAATAAGTATAGCATATGGAAATTCTTTCTTTGATTGAACCTTTTATTATTATACCTCTAATTTATTAACAAGCAGAGCGTACGACAAACCAATTATCACATTTCACTGAAAACTTTCCTCTTCTCATCAACAGCTAATTATTATAGTGTTATATATCTTCATCGGCAGAAACTTATATATCAGATATATCGTATTGTTTTTATTTACGCTATAGAGAAACACTAACGATGAGTTTTTTTAAAATGGATTTTTCTTTCTTCCGTTTTTTCCAATGTGTAGGGAATAGGAATACGTCAAAACAAGAACAATGTCAATCATATGTAACTAATATTACCGAACACAATCACGTAAGCTCAGGCAGCGCTAGAGATACCCGTCATAAATCTTCTAGCAATAGACTACCAACAGTGCGACAGGCAAGTATGTCTAGCGATGATAACGCTAATGGAGGCAATGAAACGGAAAAAGTGCATTTAAAAAGCCCTGTTGTTTTGAATAAAATCCCTAAAAAGCAAATACCGGAAAATGGAACAGTGCCTTCGGAGCGATTCAGAATTTATGCGGATCATTTAGGTTGCGGGGACCAAAGCATTCGACCAAACAAATCTAAACCAATCGAGCAAACTCAAACAAACACATGGAAAAGGTTTGTAGAGATTGATCGCTGTGTAGTAACAGAAGCACCACAAATGTATACTAAACCACGGAACACTTTAACAGCAAGAGTAACTGAATCGGAAGCATGTCATGTAGAGATTTTGCATAGCAGAGAAGGTGACAATTGTCGTAGAGGAAACAAATTGTACAGTTATTTACCTTGCAGTCAAAATCCCATACGTAGAATTACGCCAATCAATGAGGAGTCCGAACAAGATCTAATTGTGGACGATCAAAGTACAAACCATCAAAAATCTGATCCGGTATTAGACCGCTTAAGTATAAAATCATGTTGGCTAAACGATCAAGCAGATACCGAAATCTTTTACACAAACACCGTCATTAGGCGAAAAGCAACGAGTACCGATCGCTGCGAAACGATATCTATACCGCCAATTATGGCTAGAGAGGAACAAAAAATTTCAACATCTCGTATTGTGGTTCCAGAAAAATGTGAAGCATCTTCACCTCCTATTGTGGCTAAAGAAAAACCAAGAAAAAAATTCAAAGATCAGGAAGTTCAAACGGTATCTTGGACTCCTTTAAATTATTCCCAACACAAAAATATATTCTTGCAATCTTACGGTATCATAGTTAGTAATAATGATAAAGGTAATAACTACTCGTTGGAATGCATGCAAAGGAACAAAGTGCACTCGGGAAAAAGTTCGAAATTTCGTCATATCTATTGGCTGTTAAAGCCATTCCGTGGTAAATACAAAAAACCGAAGAATTCTTCAGCAATTCAGGCAATTGTATATAAAACATACTTTGTAAAATGGACAACCCCGCCCGAGAGTTTGATTAATGGATTTGGCGTTAGACGTAACGGAACACAAACAGTATGGTCGTCTGTTTTAAGACGTTGTCGTTCAGCTATATTTTGATAAAGAGAGAGAATATACTGTATTTTGAATAGAAGAAAGAATAACAATAAAAATGCATACAATAAAAACAAAAAAACATATTAAGCTCGTCGTGAGACTATATAAACAGGAGGGAAGGAAGGAAATTATGTTAGCCTCAATAATCATAAACACTTTGTGATTCGTTTAGCCATATTTTATTTCCTTTTTTTTCCATTTTGTTGTGTTCGTACGATCTCTATTTTCTAATTTAAGTACCTCACATGGACGCCTATTAGGTGGTTGCATGTATTCTGGTAGGCGACTTGTCCAGGTAATAATGATAAAGAAATGGGAAATACCTGTGTACATAACGTTTAAATTCGATAGCTTTGACCTTCCCTGACCTGAGTTATTCAGCGTATGCCGACGCTAATCGCATGGAGCGCTCAAACTTGAATAATCGAGCTTCATTACTTTTATTTGAAAACTTTTGAAGAAATCTGCTACCGAAGTCCACCAAATACATTCAGAAGCTTATGGAGACTCTGCTCCATCATTTCTCAATTGCCCGTTTTCCTTTATGCAGTTGAAAATATAAGCCAATAGCAACGCCATTGAACAGGACGGCCTGGAGGACCAAAAAGTTTGAAGACAATGAATTGCGAGACTTATTGGACGAAAAACCAACATAAACTCTCAAAAAACTTTCAAACAGCTGAGCATTTGATGGATCGAGTGTTTCAAGACGTTTACATGCGATGAGGAAGATCCAAAAGGAGGAAAAATAGCTACCATACGAATTGACTGAAAACGCTATTTCGAACCTTCTCAATATAGCGGTTTCATTGCTTGCCAGGCAAAAAAAGAAGTCTTCCTTGGCATATTGTGGCTGCCGATGAAAAATGAGTCCACTACGACAATCTCAAGCGCAAAAATAATCGGTTATTCCAGAAGAGTTATCCACATCGATACCGAATCGGAGCTATCAGTCATAAAATGTTTCTGTAATTACGTTGGGATCAGCAAGATGTAGTCTATTACGACCTGCTAATATTGAATGAAACTGCGACAGCAGATGTCAACCGAAGTCAATTGAAGCATGGTTGAAGCATAAATGTAGTTGCAACACGTTGGGTTCGATTTCGCGCTGGCTCGTGCTGAATTTATTTTTGTTTAAATGACATTTTGAGGCTCACATTAAAGTATCAAAAGCAAACAATCAAGCACAGAAAAATCAAAACTTGAAAATTTTGTCGCTTATGCGCCCACATACAATTGCTTACGCAAATGCACGCGCAACCGCACATAAGTGTTTCTGCTTGTATACATATAATCGCACATGAGTATTTCTACCATAGCGCGAATACACTCACGCACAGATCTATTGAATACACATACTATCGTACACAGATGTTAATAGTGTGTAATCTTACGCATACTCGTCGTACAATTTATTCGTTCAAGTGCTCTCATTTCAGTTCCTTACTCTCTCTTTCTGTCTTATGGTCTCAGATATCGTTAGTTTATATCGGATGCCTTGGGCTATCACTCAATACACATACTATCGCACAGATGATCATAGTGCGTAGCCTCATGCATGCTTTTCGTATAAATTTTAGTAAATGTTCTCATTTCAGTTCTTTACACTCTCTCTCTCTCTCTCTCTCTCTCTATTACGATCTACAATATCGCTTGTTTATATAGGACACCCTGGGCTCGAACTTAATCATTTTACTGGGCAAATGTCGCTAGCGAAATGTCCCATCTTATGTATATGTTTTTGTTGTAGGATAGAGAAAAACTGGCATCTGCCCCCTTTTTAAAAAATTGCAGAGAAATTTCTAATTACATCTTTACACCTATGTATTTAATTACATGCTAATGATAGTCTCATAAAAACGCAAGAAGCAATTATATTTGGTGCCAAAATATTTAAGGTATAAGACTTTTGGGATTTCTAGGTGAAAAGTTGAATCAAGTTATTTTCGTAGGCAACTTTCAATTCGGCTTTACACGATTGAGAGATTTCTGGAAAGGGCGAAACAAAAATTAAATGGGCAGCGAAAGGTCTGAAATAAACGGCAGACGCATGAAAACGTTTCACAGCTAAAAAATTTCAATATTTTATCTAATCATTAAAAGTATTTGGTCTGACATTGAGCTTTGATCGATTTTGCGCTATAATCATTATAATGTTGGCATTGAGAAATGCGATTTATCGCTAGAATCAATACAATTTACTGAAAGTAATTCGAATATACGAAAGATTGAACAGCTCACGATTCTTCTTTTTCCAAATTCATTACTTATGTTGTTTGTTTGAAGAAACCTGCTGCCGAAGCCCACCAAACACATTCAGAGGCATATAGGTGATGCCGATCCGTCCTATCACAATTGTCAGAATTGAGTTTAATGCCATTTTTCTACCATTTCTTGCAGGAGTTGTCCAGAATACTCTGTTCCCGCTCGAAAAAGAAGTTCTGCCACATTTAGGGTACTCACTAGACATGGCGTCCACTGACTGCCACTTGTTCAAATCGGTGCAGCATGGTTTGGGTGGCACGTGGGTCCCCAAAGTTGAAGAATATAAAGTGTTTCGACATAATATCCGGCATCCTGCCAAAAATATTGTAAAATGTTGTAGAAAATGATGGAAACTATTTTGATTGTACCACTTTTCCACAATAAATGTCTTCTTCAAATGAAAAATTGATACAAATTTTTGCAAACACTTAATAGTTCCACTGATGAAAATGTTTTATGAACAACCTATGTTAGCTTTACGCGGCGCAGTAGCATATTCAGTCCAAAATTATTTACTGCGGTTCAACCATTGTTAGCTGGAAATGTATCAATATTGTTCACAAGTCGACTGCGATGCATGGGGCTTTTTTTTGCAGATTGTGTGGTTGTAAATAAAAATAAGGATTATTACGCGTCTTACTTGCAGTCGAGCACCTAAACGACGCCAATTTCTTGCAGAAGGAAATTTATATAAATTACAATTATAAGGTCAGCAATGTATTAAAGAGGGCGCGCATACGGCAGCCAAGATAAGTGGCAATGAACTTGATGAGAATAGAAATCTAATTCAATGTTGATGTGCTTTCTTTACGGCTGCGTGCCACCGATATCAACTTACCATAGTCAAAAATCTCATGATATTTGCCGGTTGATTATCAAACATTTTTAGATAGATTGATTGATTGATTGAATGAACTCTTCTCTGATTTTGAAAACAGGGGTGTTCTTAGTGTGCAGCGTACTGTGGCCGTATTTTTTGAAAGAGTTTTGCGATCAGGGGAATTAGTACCACACAAACCAACCAAGACACACAGACAGAGGGGCATACATGCCTAGATAGACTTAGTATTTTATACTGGCTAAGAATACATATATTTCGTAGACCCCAAAACCTGCCTTCTATGTTATGCAGACATCTTGACAAAAGACGCAGCAGGCGGAGCTAATTTTTCCCATTTTTCTACTGGTACTGATTACCCATGGAATACAGATGCAAATTTTTAATCATCTGATTAGTGTTTCGTAAGGGGCAAGAAAGCGCGCGAATTTCCAATGCTTCTGCAAACTTTGAAGCCGATATGCTTACATTAATTACAAATTTGATGCTAATCAAGAGTACACTTATATACTTTAAGAGATCTCTCAAGTCTTATTCTTTTTTTTTGCAAATAGGTATACTCCAATTCTTCGGTGATGAGTACAAAACCTATCTCACTACTACATTGCACACGCGTAGTCTATTGCACATATGTTAAAGTTGTTAATGAAGCAAATTTGTTTGCCTATAAAAATTCTTATAAGAGTCGAGGCATTTACATAGTATCTGTTTTGTCATATTTAATAAATGAACCTATTTATGAAGGATGAAATTGAAAATAAAACTTTGTGAAATACGAGGAACTTTATGTACAAAGTCTTATTTATCACAAAGCAGGCGTTCCATTTTCTAATAAAGCATTTAAGAAAATTTTTTTTAGATTTTATTTTTACCATTTCCACGAAAAGTATGAAATTAATTATATTTAAAAATCGCTACGATTTATTCACTTCTTGTCGCTTGAAATGGAACTCTTTGATTCACGCATAGAAGCAGAGCGGCGCCTCTTCGCTTCTTCACGTTTGGCTTTTGATTCCTTCTTACGTTGAGCCAAAAGTTTGGCGTAATCAGCAGCGGCCTCCTTGGAAGCAGCTTGACGTTTTTTCTTTAACGCAATACGTCTACGTTTTCTTTGCAAAACAACTGGGGTGATAAGTCGTTGAATTTTGGGTGCTTTCGAAATCGCTTTTTTATTATCCTTTGCGGGAAGAGGACGTCGTATAACGTAAGGTCGGACATCATCGACTTTAGACAAATTATATAGTTTACGTATTTTGCTTGCTCGCTTAGGACCCAAGCGACGTGGTACAGAGGTGTCTGTTAAGCCAGGTATATCTTTTTCGCCTTTCTTAACAATTACTAAAGCCAAGACAGACATGTTTGCATCCACAATGCAGCCACGCACCGATTTACGTTTGCGTTCACCAGTACGACGGGGACGGTAACAGGAATGCCCTTTCTTTAGCAATAAACGAACTCTGTCTGGAGATAGAGAAATAAATTAACTTTATGTCTCATTCAAGCAATAATTAAATGAATAAAATTTACCATGAGTCAAAACACCCTGTTTCATCGGAAAGCCTTGTTTATCATTACCACCAGATATGCGCAGCATGTAACCTTTCCATTCATCACCGAGAATATCTGCCTCAACAACCTGTCCCATATGTTTCTCATAGAATACGCGTAACTTATGTTCATCGTTTACTTCAAATAATTTCTGGCACCCCGTGGCGGGATAGGAAACATTAAGCTACAATTAAGATAATATAACAATTACAAATCTCTAAAGTTCCCATGCTGTGTTATTATCGCAGTTTATTTTAGCAATCGTGCACAAAAGACTTAATTTTTCATTATTTTAATTAAAAATAACGATTAGGAAATTAATTGTCACAAATATTTTTAAACGTTTATACAAATTTTCCCAATTTTCATGAAGTTTTACACACCTTCATTTTTATTTAGTCTGATTTATAGAAACACCAAACTCGGAAAGAGAGTAGTCAACACGACAAACGCAAGCATTGACGTTTGTGTAGCAGGATTGCCAGATTTTTCTTTGATTAAGGCGAAAGCATAATCGAGGAAAAAAGCACAAATCTCTTCATTGTCAGATCTGGGAATTAACTCTGAATACATAGAAAACAGTGAATGTGAACAAAATGAAATGAAGTTATCTGAAGAATAGCTTAGCTTTTCACGAGTTTCTATGGAAGTCGTATAGTTTCTGAACAAACTAGTAAAATAATCAATGTAGAGGAAAAAATAAGGACTATGTATTGTAAAGACCAAAGTTATTCATCTAATTTTACTTATACATAGCATCTTAGATATTTTTATCTTATATGATTTGATATTTTTTTCTGATGGCAGATATTCATCGAATCGTATGTATTTCTTTCTTTCATATGACAACATCAACATGACAACAATACGATTGACATGTAATTGACATGTATAGGAATTAATGCAAGACATAAAACTTGACATCACTTTGCGCTGTTATTTAACAGAAAGCGACACGTTCGTAATGTTATTTACAGAATAAGCTTGGACGTCAACCTTAATCGAATATCGCTTTCATGAATATATTTGGAATGTTGTTTGAAATATTAGGTGCTTGCTTGTATTGTGATCAGCGACATCTATTGATGAAAATGATAAAGTAATGCGAAGTATCAATGCGTGAACCAACAGTTAAATTCGACGATTTTGACCTTGACAAAATAAAAGTAATGGTATTCCATTTAGTATTATTGGTTTATTCAGTGTATACAGGCGTTCCGTGATTGTGGGACATTCAAAATTGCATTCGCCGTTCGCCATTAATTATTTTTATTGTTTGATTGAAGAAGTCTGCTGCCGAATCCTATCAGTTCACTTTGAGAAGCTTACAGTGATGCTGGTCGATCATATGCCAATTGTCGGCTTTGGCTTCAACGGTTTAAAAGTGACGATTTTGATGTCAATGACAAAGTGCGCTCTGGAAACTCAAAACGATTCAAAGACAATGAATTGCAGGACTTATTGCACGAAAACCAGCTCAAACTGAGACAAGTAGGCTTTTACATGCAGAGAGAATGCGTCAAAACGGGGGGAAAATGGATACAACACGAGCTAAAAGGAGGAAGACTTTTCTGTGGCGTGTGTGTCGTGACTGGCGATGAAAAATGGATCTGCTACGGCAACCTCAAGCGCAAAAAGTCATAGGTTAGTCCAGGAGTCCACGAGTTCAGGAGTGTGCAGCATATGTCGGGATCAGCAAGGTGTGATTAACAGAAACTACTAAAAAATTTTCTTTTGGTGTACATTTTTTATGAATGCCGTTTTTTTACTTGGCTGAAAGTAAAATTTACTTTACATTTGAAATGTTTACGAATGTTAGGAGCTTGGCTTTGAGAACACAACATATACAACATGTTCAAGGCCTCTCAAACGTGTTGCGTTTGAAAGGGGAATAGATTTGATGGTTAAAAAATGTAAAATATTTCGTTCGCTTTCTTTTACCACTCTCCGCAATTATTCTCAGCATTATCCGCCTAAGTGCCCGAGTAGGCAAGAGTCTCGACTAGCAATTCAATGGTCGTGGGTTCAAATCTCAAGTGCGGTAGAGTTTAATAATAATAATAATAATAATAATAATAATAATAATAAAAAATAATAATAATATTAATAAAAATAAAGCCGAAAGCCTTAGATGCTAGTGCTTTTAAGACTTTAGTCTTAGAATTTATTCTCTGGCTAAATTAATATAATAATAATAATAATAATCATATTCTCAGCATTTTTTAGGGTCTCGATAAGAAATGTACAGCAAAGTCAATGAATTTATTTGGCAATTTTGCGCTGCGCACCCTCTTCTACCCGCCATTATGAATATAGTAATATTAAAAATATAAGAATAATGAAAATATTAATATATAAATAAATAAATAAATAAAAATATATAACACAAAAAAGTGTTAAAAATTTTAAAACAAAAAAAGTGAAAGTTTTTTATTTTCACTCTTTTCCGAAATAAATAAGAAAACTATTTTCCACATTGAAATATTGAAAATGATAAAAGCAATATCCTTGAATATATGTTTAAGAATCAGCTGTTTCAGTTGTATAAACAGATAGGCTCAAAACAACATTGCAAAAGCAAAATCCTACGACTAGTGATTGTTTACATAAAATGAAAAATTGATAAAGCGAAACATTTCCTTGAAAAACCACTTTTGTAGAGCAAAATACAATTAATAAAACGAAAAAAGTCATTTTCTTCATATCACTATATTTTGACTTAATTTTTTTTTTGTTTTTTTTTTTAATACCAACGTAAATGATCAATTTAAAATCATATTGTGCTTGAAACGTTAACCATATGATTTGTTTTGTTTGCATGTTTTTCAGTGCTTTGCTTGTCAAAAACATCACACGCACAATGTTGAATCAAGTTTATCAAATGTTTGCGGTCACGCATAACTCATAACGCAAGCATTGTGCTTGCACTTAAACAATTGCCCAAGAAGAATATAAATTAAAACATTTGTTATATTTTCTCAGTATTGCGTGTCAAAGTAATCTCTCCACCAGCAGGGATTCACTAGTGTCAAGTATTAGTTAGTCGCTTAGCGAGAATGATGAATATAAATCTAAACGTTTGCTGGAAGATTTCTGGGACAAAAAAAAAAAGAAAACGATAATAAAATAATTTAAAATAAAATAATTTATTTGTAGAAAAAAGAACAAATATTAAAAAAGTCACGAATTAAGAAATCACGAAATCTGGGCACCTTAATTCACTGCATTTAGATGTAGAAGAAAAAGAGAAGGCACAAAATAAAACGCCAAAAAGAAAGGCAAACGCAACTGATAGTTTGGATAGGCAAATATGCAGCGAAGGGGGCTCTTAAAGAGACGCAACCATATATTTCGCGGATCCTTTAGTTGTGGTTTCAGTTTTCAGTCAATTCAGTCGATTGAGCAAATAATTTAAAAGTCCATGCGTCATTTGAATAACGGTAATGCATTAAACAACATATATAAAACAACAATAATAAAAATGATAACGATGATACAATAATAAATAGATAAAATGAAATAAATTAAGCCTAGGAAATGTAAGAAAGAAATTTGATAATTTTGTTCACTTATTTAAATAACAAATTGAGTAAAAATTTGAAAAACAACAAAGATCAAAAGTTTTTGATTTTTACTCTTTTCCGAAATTTAAAATAAAATTCAATAACAATTAAAATTATTTTTCGCTTTGAAACGCTTTGATTCGCGCTTACACTACAAAACAAAAATGCAATCTTATTTGTTTAAACACATGTTTAACAATCAGGTGTTTTTATTTCAGATGTTTTAATTACAGATGTGTTTTATATATGCTAAATAAAATGAAATAAGCGAAATAAAAAGAATATGAGTCAAAACGAATGAGAGAAGAATCATGAGCATAAAAGTTGTTAACGATTTGAACGATGAAGATGTGTAAATTATTTACGGTTTCAATAAAAACGAACAAATATGCAAAGTGTGCTGCGTGCTCTAGTCTGTTTGCATATTAAAGCATATACACGGGCAAGCGTATAATTTAATTTTTTTTACATTCGAAGTTATATTCAATATTTTTTCCCTTAATTAAACTTATTGAGCCTGTGAATTAAGTTTAGAAGGGTTTTATAGAATTCTCTTCGATAAAGTGCGAATTTATTTGTGTAAAGAATGTGATGAAAAATATTGAAGAATTATAAAAAAATGTTTTCGTAAAACCTGTAAAAAAGAAAAAAAGCAAAGAAAACACAAACGTTTCATAATATTTTAATAAGTGAAAATTGTGGATCATATATAAAATGCTTTAATACTTATATGTATCAATTGTATACAGATGAGTCAGAAATTGAATAAAAATATTTGAAAAATTCCTAAAAATGCTTAATTCAGTTGATTATCATAAAGTGGTGGTGCAACAACAACAAAAACTAAACAAGAAATAAAGAGAAAATTTTTATTAAAAAGAATAAAAAAAAAAAATAAAAAAAAAAAACAGCAAAAAAATTCCAATTGGAGCGCAGCTGTGACTTGGAATTGTAGTACGTATTTTTCAGTTCGCTTTTCTTTCTTTTGTTTGGTGTTTATCTTCTCGTGAATTCCGACAGTAGAATGCAAAAAACAACACAACCGTAGTAAACATTCTATTTATTCGTTTTGCGGAGAGTGAGAGATTAAGAGAGTAAGAAAGAGGAAGAGAGTAACAGCTACAAGAGAGATATATATTAAATTGGTTATATATATATATATATACATATATATGTATATATGATGAATGCGCTGATATAGCTATATAAGAGAAAATGCAAATGTGTGTGTTTAAATACTTGAAAGTGTATGCGTTGTGTGTAATTAATTGAAAAACAGCTTGGTGAAGAAGAAGCAAAATTGAAAAAGTAAATATAGTAAGTGAGTGGGAGCGGTTGCGGAGTCTCTTTCCATTAAAAAAAAGTACAAGTTTGTGATTATTATTATTATTTTTTTTGTAAGAACGTGTGTGTTATATTCACTTAATAACGCGATTTATGCGACTTAATTAAACACTGCTGCAATATAAATATCTACATATATTTGTATATATATATTGTGATATATATATGTATATGTATATATATATATATATATTTATATATCTATCTAATAATTCCTTATTCGTATATAAAATTTACAAGAATGATATGAAAGAATACACAAAAGTGTACGACATTTATTAAAAAAGAAATTAGATTTGTCGCGGGTTAAAAAGCAAAAAGGAACAAAAAAAAAAACACGAAAAGAAAGGAAACTTTCTGCTCTGATTTTTTTCTACAATTGATGCCAACACACACCAGAAAATATCTGATATTTAACAACAATAACAACAGCAACAATAATAATAATAATAATAATAACAAGTGAGTAAAAGAAAAACAAAATAACAATAATAATAATATTCATAAGTAAATAATAATAATTAACAGTTGCATTAGCAAAATTTCTCCTTTAAAATGATTAAATTTCATCAATTCAGAACTTGGTAATTATGCTTTGGGCTCATTGACTTTGTTTAATAGCAATTTATGGGTTTTGTTTTTTTTTTTTTTGCGTATATATACATCTATATATATATATATATATATATATATATGTATATATACATCTATATATGCGTTTATATTATTTATGTAACAAGTGGTAGTTTGTTTTTTTTATATATGTCTCTTAAGAATTTATGGTTTCATTGTTTGCGAGTTCTTTAGAATCGAATTATTATGAATATATAAAAATTTTAATTTGTTTGTAATAATTTACTTACTAAAATGAATGGTAGTAAGAAGTATTGATTGTTAGAGAGAAAGTGTAAATTTAGAAAAAAAACATTCCCCCAAACATTAAGATGCAAAGTGCATGATTTATGTCGATTATTAATTTAATTAAAATTTAATTTTTATGTTTAATTGGAGTTAAGTTTATAATCTTTGACCGTTATATACACACACACACACACATATATATATATATATATATATATATATATATATATATATATATATATATATATATATATATTTATATCTTCCTTGTTGAATAAAGAATAAATAATTTCGTCCTACTCTTTTAGTGCTTCGATAAAGAGAGAATTTTGGTCTAATAGAATTTTGGTGAGAGACCTTAAGGCCCAAGGGCTTAAAGAACTGATGCTTTCACTTTATATAAATCATTGTTTAGTGCTTCGAAAAGGATAAAACTTGGCGCATATATGGAAATTGTGTTTTGCCTTTCCCGACTTTACTTAAACTATTCAATTTCTACATATATAGAGATAGAGGAGAAGTGAAATTTATTGGCTTTTACACAGATCAAGTTTGCAAATCAATGTGTTCCTTCCGCAAGTACATCAAGTACAATAACCACCTGATTAGTTTTAAAGTAAAGAGATAGAGAGAGAGGGAACTATTATTTTTAAGCTGTTGTTTAGGCCTGTTCTACTATTTTATGGAGAGCACTTAATGTTGACAATATAATAATCTTAAGTAAATAGTTATTGTAGATATATATATATTTGAAGTATTTCTTCGACTTTCTAATTAATGTTGATTTAATTAAGAAATGCTTTTTACACTGTAAAGCTAATTGGAGTTCTTCTACTTCGTTGTATTGTTAAGTTTTTATTTATTATATATGTGTGTGCGTGCGTATGTGCACTTCGCTCCTCAACTTCTGTTAGTCTTCATCTAATAAAAAGAATTTGTTTTCCTTTTTTCTTTCTTTCTTTACAATTCTTGGAAAGTTAACAAGTTCTTGGAAAAGTGTAAAATATTTTCACAATTCTCTCTTTTTATCTCTCTTTAGGTTTTTCCCTGATTTTTTTTTTCTTCTTTTTATTATAACTTATTTTTTAACTTCCCATACACATAAATATATATATATATATATATATACATATATATAAATGCATGGATATGCCGCTCATACGGTTATATCTTCTCTGTCGTTACATATTTATTCAAAGGCATGTATATATATATATATATATATATAAATATGTATATATTCATATGCGCTCACAGGCTTACAATTACTTCGTAGGTTAGAAGCATACATATTTCTGTTATGCTTTTTGCATTGTTTTGGTTGACGTAGTTACAGGTTTTTAACACCAGTTGCTTTCATGCGTTTGTTATTGCTGTTTTTGTTTTTGTTATTATTATAATTCTTTTTTTTTTGTTATTTTTTTTGTTTTAATATTTCCCGATAGTAAGCGCGTGCCAAACCTATTAATTTATGTGTACCCATCAACATTAACGCTGTTCATCATATTTTTGTCCAATCACAATCGCTCTTCTATACTTTACGGTTTTTCTATGCGCTCTACACTATGTTTCTTTATTTGTTTATTTTTTCTTTTGCTGTCTCTCTTAGCATAAATTAACGTCACTTTATTTTGCTTTATATCTCGTTGTGTTGTTTCTTGTATTGAATTTGTGTTAAGATCAACAAGTAATATGTCTTCGCCGCAACCAATGACCCGGCCAACAATAACAATAATAACAAAAGCCAATGATAAGGTCGTTTCCTGATCATTTTTACGCTCATCGTCAAAGAATGCTTGTATATTAAATTTGGTTTTTTGTTTGTAACATTCGTAAATAAGCAACAGTAAGGAGCCCGATTACGATTATATATATATATATATATGTCAATTTTTAATCAGATTAAAATTCATAGCCAGTTTATCAAAAATTTTATTAAAATATACAGAAAGTATAGACATCATCGGTTTATAAATTCATTCACAATAAGGGATAAGACACGGAACTCTAAAGTTCGATACAAACATATCCTAATACCGCAGTGTAAGCAAAAGACAAAACTTTAGCTTCAAATTATTATAATAAAGTACTTTACAATCTTCATGCATTGGACTGAAGTAGTGGGCAGCAGAATTTTACGACAAGACGAGTATAAATTTCTTACTTGTTTTACTTATTTACATAATTTCGTTTTCTTTGTTCGCAACATATAACAGCACATATACACGCATATGTATTAATCAGTTATTTATTTTTTTACATTTTCGTTAATATTGAATGTATTAATGTAAGTGTGAGTATCTATGTGCATTATTTATGCAATCGACGCCCATAGAACTACGCAAGTTAGCTTTAATGTGCTTAACTTTTTCATATGCGTCCCTTAACGGCACATCATAGTTCGCTCAATCCGAGTGTAACTTCCGGATAAAAGTGTATATTTATTAACTAATCTAGGGGGGGAGAGGGAGAAGAGATGTATTAGTCTCTCGTAGTGTCTCTCGTAGAAGACACTTATGGAATTTAGATAGAACATAAAGTAAAGGCAATGTGCATTGTGTTATATCGAAATCGTGTTATAATAGATTTTGCATCAATAGCTTAACTTAATTTACGTTTCAAAAATGTTATTATTTTTCAGTTGGCGTCGTAGAAACCTAGAAATCATACTTTCTCTCCGTATAAGGGCTTGCTGTTCATGATAGCCCCCATATGTTGTGGTCTAAAAAATAGACCTATATGATCCAAATTTCCTAAGCTTCATTTTTTTTGACTAAATTGTTACCACAAACCATCATATTTTCATCATAAAACATTAAAAATCAAATATTTTTGTAAAGGGTTTACCACTATTCATGAGAAATCTTATATGCGGTGGGATCCACGAAATGTGGTTCATTATAAAATATCAGCAATTAAGTCTTTTCGGCATATAACATAAATTTTCATGAACATAAATTAGACCAATGGACGGAGAGACCGGCTTAGATCGATTCAGAATCACTTTATGAAAGCACTTTAAGCGTGTCTGACAGTCAGCCCATCATGTTCGCAATCGATAAGTCGCAATTATTGAGATATTTCGATGAAATTTTGTCCACCAAAGTATTTTGGTCTAAAACACGTATGCTATTAAAAAAGGGTTCGGATCGGAGCACTCCTTCGACCATTTCCAATATAAGGCTTTATTTTTTATTTGATTTAAGTCCAACCTTTGAACACCGATAAAGGCTTTCATGGAAAGTGAGCCTTCATATGGCAGCAAAGTTTAATTTTTTATACCTCATTAAAAATAATAGAGGAGAGGAAATAAGAAAGCAACAAGACATATATATATTTACATATTTTCTTGCGAAAATAAATGAAAAATTGTATTAGACGAAGCGATATAATGTCTTTAATTGCCGATCTGTTGGTGTTTTTCGTAACATTTCCTTCTATTCTTTAACGTTTCAAGAAGTACCGTTTCTCTGTTCCAAACACATGTATGAACAGTAGAGGATCATTATATGTTAATACATGTTACTACTGTCAACTGTTGTATTCTCGAGTGACAAGAGAGACGCTGTTGACCCGACGATCAATTAAATCGAATAGATGTCCAAAAAGTATTTTAAAAATTCTTAAAATACTTAGGCGTAAAGACGGAACAAACTTCCCGCCATAATCCTCTACATTTGATAATTTTATCTCATTAAAGACATAAATATATATTGCGCAAGCCCTCGAAAATATATTTTTGTTATTTATATTCGAGATATAATAAAAAAAAAAAAGAGCAATAACCAAAAGAACGTTCACCCCTTTTTTGTTCTAGAAATTTCTTTTCATTATAAGCAGTCAGTAAGTCACATGAAATGAAAATTTTATTTTATGAATTTATACGAAACGGATTGAAGAATCATCGTATAAAACGACGAACTTGTGCCGCCAGTGCCTCTGTCGGTAACATTCAAAAAATTTACACAACAAGAACGAGTACCATGGATATAACTCGCTAAAGGAATGAACATGCTTTAAGGGCCCATCGGAAATCTATCGATCCGAGTGGGAAAGTCATTACATTACATTTACTTTGCGCACCTTAGACACGAACCTGTGCTACGCTGGCAATGTTACAACAAATCAAAGTTTTTAGATTTTATCGAAAGTTGAACGGCTGAAGGTGGCTGAAAGGTATTAGTGGACTATGCGCGAACGTTGCACTTGAAATTGCGCTTTCGGTCAAAAGCATGGGTTCAAAAGAGTCCAAGTTGTAATTATTCAACGGAAAAGTCTATCGCCTATCATAATGACAATGTCTGATTGGACTTTAGCTTTATATGCATCCATTGCGTAAGCGAGATTTGACGGCACTGCCAGATTAACATTTGATTTCGATTCTATGTAATTTAGTTTTAGATTATGTTTAGTTGGAAAAGTGGTTCATGAAAATTTAAAATTCAGAAATCGAAGAAATTTTCTTCCTCTTTCAGGATTGTCACAAAGTCCACGACCTGTTAGAAATTTCAAATAGAACTGCTAATAAATTGAAAGCATAGAAACCCTTAAAATTGGCAAATATCTTGTTCAAAATTTTCTACTAATAATATGCTCACTTATGCTGGACTTCTATGTCCAAGCACATCTAAGATAAATAAACTAAATAACAAGTGCACCAACTTGCACCAACTTTAGTGGGAAAAAGTTCACTGCAGAAGGGTTTTCGGCGATGTTTGCAAACGAGAAAAAAACGAGCGCCAAGCTCACGTCGATGTCCGATGAGTAGAAGAAGAAAAGAGTTGATGGTGCATGAGATGTGATGCCGTAGAAAATGAATTATTAGATAATCTGCTAACTATGTCGATGAGACTTGAATCTAACATAGGCCGCCAATATAGATCCGAAAATTAATTTGCGAATGGTTGTTTTTGAAAAGACATCAACGGAAGTCGAGTCTACCATAATGACTTTCAAGAAGTTTATTTAGAATAAAGATCGAATCGTGTCTACGTTTTCACTAAATCAAAATTCAAAAATCGAAGTGAATAGGAACCATTTGATGCACGAACATATCATGTTTGTCATCCAACACCTGTAGATGAAATTTTTATTCGCCTTCAAGCCCACCAATTTTTTGCACTCATCATATTAAAGCGACAAGAAACGCATTTAGACAATAGAGGAGAGATAGGAGCAAGAGAGAGAGAGAGAGAGAGAGAGAGAGATAAAGAAGGAGAGATAGATAGATAGAGATAGAGAGAGAGAGAGAGAGAGAGAGAGAGAGAGATAAAGAAGGAGAGAGAGATAGAGAAGATAGAGATAGAGTGATAAAGACGTCTCTTAGCATTTATTAATTGTCTATCTACCGTTAGTCGAAACAAAAATTATTGACCCCACTAGAAAACGATTTGAGGGATGGGGGAAAAGAGGTATGGAAAGGTATAGGAGGAGAGATGTATGGAGAGGGATAGATGAAGAGAGGTACGGAGGGAGAGGGAGAGATTGATAAAGAAGATTAAAACTGCGTCTCTTAACATTCATTAACTATCTGTCGATAGTTAATCGAAAAAAAATTATTGACCCCACTAGAAAACTGTACGTACTTACTTACGAAAAACTTATGAGCAAAAAAAAAAAAAAAAGAAAGAAAGCATACATACATACATTTTATATTCATTAATGTGCCAGCACAAATAAACCTTGAACGCCTGCGACTTGCCTATAAAAAGCAATCGTATTATTTAGGTTAAAAGCAACGATGTATTAATTTTCCAATATATTTTCTTTTTATTTTTACAGAATTTCTTAAAAATTTCTTTTACAAAAAAATGACTTCACCCGAAGAAAGAATCCCAGCACATGGTAAGCTTTTTCTTTAAATATATGTAAGTGTAAATGCAATGTAGATTTAGTATTGAACTTGACATTTTTCTTAAACATGCCACCCAAGTTTATTGCAGACCTTACATGATTTTAGCACAGTGTACACTTATATATATATATAGCAAGGACTGCATGTACTACACATATTTGTTTACATATACAAAAAAGAGAAAAAAAGAAAACAAAAAACAAAAAAAGTAAATAAATAAATAAATAAATGGAAGTAAAAAAACCAAGTTTATAAACATATCCATTTACCTAAATACCATGCATGTATGTATGTGTGTACGTATATATGGATGGATGTGCATGTGCTATTACCTAAGGACACAGAGCAAGTAAAGGAAACATTTCTTCTTTTACTATAGAGTACGTTATGTGTTTATTTGTATGCGTACAGCAATAACAACAGTAACTACACATAAACACACTTATACACAGACACAGACACATAAATATATATACAAACAACCAACACAGCGTATATACTGTTTTATTGATTTTTAGTCTATTTTTAAACATTACTTACCTTCACAGAAAAAGTGCTTGAAAAGCCACGAAATAATACTTTGCCACAACTTTATACAAAAGTATTGCTTTCCATAGCTTTATGCACATATAACATTTATCTCTACATTTTACATTCGTTCTGCATAAAGACATTTGTTTGTATACCTCTTACATAGTGAGCAGTTCTTAGTTTTCTTACTTCCTTTACCAGTTGGAAAACCAGCGTTTTTTCTAGTATCGTCACATATTTATTTATTTACAAGCAGAAGATAAGAATATATTAAGTTGCTCCTTCTGCTGGTAACACATGGCAAATGCATCGAGCCAAAAAGAATTCAAGTCAATCCCCCGATATCCATAATACCCTCTATTCATGCTTCCTCGTTTCTTGGCAGCCTAGAATGCATAGCTTGATAGTTTTGAAAAAATATGCTTAACTAACTCAATGAAGACATGAGATATTAAAATTGTCGATATCGGCTTCTATCTATTTTCCGTTTGACAAGGTTTCTGCTTTCTTTCGCTGAGGACAAATCTTCAGTGATGTAGGCAATTCATGATTTGATGATATCAAAAATTATACTTTGCTTTCATGTAGGTCTGTAATTTCCATGAAAGCCTTACATATATATCGAAGGGGGTTCAAAATATTGAAAAATCTTTATATTCTTTATCTATATTCGTCTACTCAAAATTGAACTTTATTACCACTCTTCATGTACTTTTCATCTCTTAGAAGGGAGTGGATCAAGAAAATCTACCTACCAGGTCCAAATTTGGTATAATTAATTTGTGATCGAACAATTTTCATCATAAAATATTCTTCATCAATATTCGTCTACTCAAAATTGAACTTTATTACCACTTTTCATGTACTTTTCATCTCTTAGAAGGGAGTGGATCAAGAAAATATACCTACCAGGTCCAAAATTGGTATAATTAATTTGTGATCGAACAATTTCCATCATAAAATATTAAAAATTAAATCTATTTCGGCGAAATGGCTAATTGGGGAAAGGGTTTAAAAAATTGGCGCATTCGATCCAAATTTTTTTTCTATCGATTTAAATTACTTGAATTATTATTCGTATTTAAAACACTGAATATATATATATACATATAAGTGATTTTTGTCGAAAATTTTTGCAAAATTGCAATTTCTTTCTATTATTATAAAAATAAGGCGTTCTATGGATGGTGGACGCAAAAGTACCAATGAAATCCATTTTCAATCGCGGTCGTCCTTCGGTAGAAAGACGTTAGCATATAAAATTTTCATCGAGATATCTTGAGAATTTGCGGCCTGCAAGTTGAACAGAGGAATTTCGTGAACAGACATTAGACATACGGCGGAGAGAAAAGCTTTTAAATCGATCCGTGAATCGATCGGTATAATAAAAGGTGAGTCACGCAAGTGTTGCCATCAATTTTTGCTAGTCGCCAAATCGAAGGCTAACGCATTGAAATTACAAAATAATTTGTTAAATGTGGGCGTGTCAATTACATGAACCTAGAATAGGATGGCGGTGAGCCTATAGATCGTTCAATTTGCAAATTAAATGTTTTTACCAATTGCGGACATGTTTGGAAATACGTCTTTACGTAGGATTACTGCATGATCATTGGTTTAAAAAGTTGCATTCAATTGGAGTAAGAATAGATCCACAGCTGCTTTCATTTGGATGGTTTTTTTTTTTTTTGCTTAATATAGAAACATCGAGTTCATATTTTCAAATACCTTCTGTCGGTGTAGGCGAGAAACAAAGATGCGTATGGATTCAATGTTTGTCTCAGTCAATTTTCGCGATTACAAGTATTCCAAGAAACACCCTTCACCGTCTGATACAGACATTGACCTGCAGACATGGTGTATGGTGTAGGTCAGAAAGCCAGTTCTACGTGTTAAGATTTATTTGCGTTTTACGTTAACTCAAGCCAGCGGATATTTGTGAATAAGATAAACGAAATCTTAAGTATGGTTGGTGTATATATAGAGCAATACAGTTCAATGAGGGGCACATATGTATAGCATTCCAAAATATTGAATAATAGAGAGACAGTTACTTAGCAAGTTCCAAATGTTAATTTATATCGATACGAATTGATTGAATGAATATGTGAATGTAAGTAATTGACGATGAACGCTCAATATTTATTAGATTAATTAATACTTGCTTGAGAATAGTGTCGCGCCATAGGCCTTACTCTAATTAGATTTTTTCTTTTTTTTTTTTGTTTTTTTTCTGCTTAGTTTTACATTATGTTTGCATTCGCAGAACTATTTATCCTAACTATGTGTTCGTAATTGCGTAATGTTATGAGTGATGATAGACAAAGTCATTCTAATACAATTTGCACCTTTTTTTCCTTATTTAGTAATGCATTTCTCCTTACAGAGAGAGGGAGAAAGGGCGAAAGAGAGAAAGAGAGAATGATAATTAATGTCAGTCAGAGGATGCTGAGCAACAAACAACAACTCCCATGTTAGTAGACTGAAATATTATATGTGTTGTTCCCCTGTCACATATTTATCCTAACCGTGTGTCCGTAATTGTATAATGATGTGAGTGATGATAAACAAAGTCATTCCTAATACAATTTGCAACTTTTTTTTTTTTTTTTTTTTTTGTCCTTATTTAGTAATTAATTTTTCCTTAAAGAGAAAGAATGAAAGAGAAATAGAGAATGATAATTAATGTCAATCAGAGGATGCTGAGGAATATGCCTACCAGTCTCTTATGTTACTAGACTAAAATATTATAATGTGTTCGTGTAGATAATTTGTTTTCCTGACATATCCAAGGACAAGTCAGCAATAAATAATAAATATTTAAACATTAAAGATTCTTCATAAAAATGAAAATTTAATTTCATTAATTCATTTTTTATTTTTTGTTTTTTATTGTGGTCATATAGATCGTTAATTATATACCGTTAAGTGTGTGCACGTGTGTTCACGTGATGGATTCACTTTTGCGGCAAGATTAAAAGTTCGTTTTGTGAAAAAGTGCACAAACACAAATCGATCTATAAAAAACTAACTACCGCGTCATTTGTTTATTTGTTATCTAGTAATCACTTGTTTTCAAATGAAAACAAAAAGAACTCTCAAGATAACGCCATTCCCGTTAATCGTTCTTTCCTTTGTATGCAATGTAAACCACCATTTTCAACAATGAGAGTTTTAGTCATTAAATCGCGTTATTATACCCTACACTGCTTGCGGTATAAGCGCGTACGTACGTTTGTGCGGATGTATGCAACAGTCAATAGGATTTCAGATAGACTCACTTTTTATTGCAACTGCAACAGAATCACTTTCTGACTCAGAATCGGGGTTTGAGTCGATTTAAGCTTGTCCGTCCATACGTACGGACGTCAGTTCGTTTTGTTTTCTCGATATCAAAATTTATGCGATGAATGTTAAAAGATTCCATTCAAGTCTTGTTACGTCCTACACCGTTTGTGGTACAAGGGTATATTAACTTTGTCCGGATATCTGTAATATCCAGAAAGACTTGACATGGACTTTTCGTTCATTGTACAGATCGAATTACTTTCTAAATCGATTTATGCCGTCTCTCTGTTCGTCTGTCGGTCTTGTATTTTTGTATTCAAAGTACTGGTCGCACTCAGTTAGTACTGGCGGATATCGGTAAATTTTAGCCCAAGAACGCATGTTATCGGACTATCTTCTCGACCACTTTCAAAATAAAGCTTAACTTAAATAAGTCGTCATATGAATAACCGTAGGGTGATGTAAGGCATTTAATGGTAGGCCGTGGCCCATTATTGTATCTTTACATTCTCTTACATTTAAGAAATTTTTTTTTTTTTAATATTGAAGATATCTTTACGCGACCGGTGGTAACTCTAAAATGTGTTATTTCGGAAAAACTTTGTTTATTTTCGAAAACATTTTATAAGTTAGCGAAAGACAAGGAAAGGAAAAAATATTAGGTGTGCCATAAAGAACAAGCACACCTACAATGAAAATCATTCAGAGATATTTTTTGAAACTTAAACACGCACTGCACATAGATATCGGTGGGCCCAAGCGGATTCAATTGTTAGGTTAGCCCATATATTTTATTTGTTTTTCTGGTTTTATTCGGTTTCAAAGCATTTCAAAATTTTCGTAATCAAAGAGAAACAGATAAAAATCCTATAGTGGGTCGCAGGCCATATTATCATTTCGCCCCTCACTTCCTCCTCTTCTCGTTATTCAATTGTGCCATGCCGAATATAGGCTCATTGCCTAATATAACATAAATACCTTATTCCACATGTATCATACTATTTTTTTAAAAACAGCATTTATTCCTCGCAGTCCGTCATATGGAGATTTATTAAAAATATTGCATCCAAGTATTGTTACACTCTATACCACTTTTTTCAAACATCTCTTGCACTCAGAATCACTTGAGATACACTTATCTTTTATTATACGGGTTTATTCGGGACCATTTTCTGAATCGATATAATCTTGTCGGTCTGTCTGTCCATTTTGGTTTCTTCTTCACTTTTTGAAATTTTTTAATAAAGTTTAATGCACTGACTGATATCTAAGAACGAACCCTGCTGGAAATGTTTCGGATCGGACCACTCTTTCGACTTCCCCTATATAACGTATTATTGTGAATAGTTAGTTGAATAAGTGTAGTGTGTAAGGTACTTAATGCTGTCCGTGGTGCACTATGATGATTTCACTTGTTTTTAACACTAGTCTGCTATTACCTAAAATAAATGTATTTGCGGAGATGGGCCGCCGTCTTTTTTAATTGTAAGTGAGTTGGGATCGATTAGTGGATCGATTATATATTGTTTACGCTATTTATTTACAATGTTCACAAAGCCTATGTTAAGTATTTTTAAGTTATCCGTATATACTTCATAGGATCCCTGATGTATATGTTTGGATGGTACAGGAAGAACGATACACTTGCGAATGGTAAGCATAAAAATTTGCTCAAAAAGTCGCTTTAACTTAATCCCCATAATTTTTGTTTGTTTTTTTTTTGTAATGCTTTTTGGTAAATCGTACCAATATTATACGGGCGAAGATTAGGAATAATGATAGGAATTATTTTTACTGCGTGAATATATATATACATACACACACACACACACACACACACACACACACACACACA
>CCAG010012473.1:0-36075 GCA_001077435.1 Glossina morsitans morsitans
TTTTTTTTTATATATTTGCAAATGTGTTTTTTGTTATTTTTGTTTATATTATTATTTCTATTGCTGTTACTGTTGTTGTTATTGTTATTAAGTCTAAATATATTTCAATAGCTGTATGCATACAAATACACACGATTTATAAATGCTGCTAATAATAGAACAACAGGTCACGGCCTACAATGCTACATCTACATGCTTTAAGCTCAGAGCCAACTAAGCAACCAACCAAATCGTTTAAACAAATACAAGGCAAGACTAAATGCATACATATATATATATATACATATACACAATCAAGAGAAGAGCGATAGAGAATGAGAGAGAGAGAGTGAAGAAGATAGAGAGATAGAGATATACAAAAGTAAAAACATTTGTAAAAAGAGAGAGAGTTAGAGAGAGAGAGTTAGAGAGAGAGAGAGAGAGAGAGAGAGAGAGAGAGCGTAACAATTGAAAAAAAACTTTATATGTTCAAATGATAAAAAGAGAATTGAAAAATAAAGCTGTAGATGGAGAGAGAAGAGTAATAGCTCTATATATATACAATACACAGATAAATAAATGTAACTGTAATTGTAGGAATTTAAATATTTATTAGAGAAATTATTATTGAAACAATGGCTTTTTATGTAAGTTTCATTTAAGTTATTTCCACTCGGCCGATGAATTAATGAACAAAAACTGTAAGCAATTTAATGTAAAATCTGTCGACATTTAAAACGAACGCTTACATAGGATTAGATGACTAGTGACATTGTGGCTCGTACCAAGGCTTACTTAGATCTTTGTGAAATTTCTTTCTTCTTTATGCATTTAAAATGCCGCTGCTTTTATAATCATTTCTTAGGCTATTTAGCAAGGGCGCAATACTTTATATGTTGTTAAAAGATTAGAACGGTAGCAAAAGAAATCCTTAACAGCTTCTGCAAAAGATTGTCAGAAGTGACTTCGACTAATTCAACAATAGTACTGTCACTTATCGCATAGGAGCGATAGGTGAGCGATGGTTATCATTTCGTTTCCTTTGCAGTCGATGCAGACGAATTGACAGCTTTTGATATTCTAGGCATGAAAACGCCAAACGACATTCAGCGGATAGAATGCATATTCAAAGTGTGGAACGAAGCGACCAAGTGCTTAGTTTTATTTAGGTAGCGCAATACTTCACTACAGCCGAAGCTGGCAGAACTTGCTTGAAGTTTCCCAGTAGAAGTGCTCTAATGGTCAGAGAGACGAAAATTTATCTAACACCATCGATACTCTTGATTGTTGTGGCGCAGAATGGGCTATGTGGGTATATTAATGACAAGTCTTCTACAGACATATAAGTGATTGGTCCACCAATCAAGTTCTTTCTCAACCGCCTCAAATTGATTCGTTTACGTATATCTAATCTCGCTTCTCCACCTATAGTAACTCTCCTGCCGTTCAAAATACTTTCATTTTCAAGTGGCATATAGGAAAACGGTACTCATTTTTTCCTCAGCTCTCTGTCGATATAGTTTTCTTGCCATCAGCGTGTCTCCGTTGCGTCTATCAGCCATAGCTACAATTTCATTCATTGTAATTTTGGATCTTGGAAATGTTTTTGGCTCGTCTGCTATTTGGGGTTTGTAATATTCAAAAAGATAAGGTGATCTTAGACGTGTATCCTGTTCAGCTCCAGCATCAAGTGGGCGGTGCATCATGGTTTGCTCGATCTAAGTAAAATCCATGATTAAGGGATTAGTGATGTTGCGAGTTCTCAGCCTAAAACTAGGTTAGGAAACCTTAGCAGTACTAACCTCACAAGTGCTACTCCTCTCCTTGTTAATAACAGGCATCACTTCTTCCGACTATCGCGCGTTTCAATGGATGACTTTTTCTTTGTTCGAATGGTACTTGCGTTCTTATGGGGTACCTGGCGGTGGACATTTGTTTATAATCTTCGTTTAATTTGACTAGAAGTTGACACATCTAATATGTAAAAACTAATACTTATTATTAGTCTGATCTGGTAAATGCTAATGATGACGGTAACGTAATTTGTAATTTCAATTAATCAATTACGCATGAAACTTTTCCAGTCCATGTAAGCACCACAAAGCATGGATCAGTCAGATTTATAACGATTTAAATGCGCGAACTGAAATTTCTATAAAGTACATATATATATTCCTTTTTCTTCTTCTTCTTTGATCCTTTTCAATCCAGTCTGTGGCTATTAATATGCAAACATTAGCTTTCTTTTTTATATTCATCACTGATAAAGTTTTGCACAAAGAAGCTTCCAAGGCTCTATACACCAATTTATACTAAATCAGTATCAAATTTTAAATCGATTTACGTATGTCTGTCCGCCTGTCCGTGTAATATCTATGGTAAACATTCTCTCGATCGCAAAAATTGGTATATCGGCTTTAAATTTGGTAAAAGCATTCGAAGTTCTCGAAGAAATCGGTGGAAGGACACGCCCACACTACAAAATAAACTGAGAAAAACGTCTTTTTTTTTAAAGCAAAAAAATCGGATGCTTTACTCATTATTATATAAACTATACCAGATTTGCTGATAAAAATTTTCACGCAAAAAAAAAAAAATAAAGCGCCCACGCCCATCCAATATTACAGAGTTTCGAAATATAGTTTTGTTTTTTTATACCTGATGAGCAGTATTTTCATTTTGTCCAGAAGGCAGCTTCAGAGATTCCAGCATCGAATTCTAAATCGATTTAAGCATGTCCGTCTGTCTGTCTGTGTAATGTTTGTTGCAAGCATTCTCCTGGCCGCAAAAATCAAGTTATCAACTTCAAACTTGGCAGAGACATTGACTGTTCTTGCACCTAGGCTGCTATTGAAAATGGGCCAAATCGGTTGAAGCACACGGCCATAGTACTACGTAAACTAAGAAGATGTGTGTTTTTCAAAAGGAATAAAAACTTGGTTTTTTGCTCATTATTCATCAGCTACAGCACATAAATTTTCTTAATTCTTTGTTTGTTTTTTTTTCAACTCTCTTTTAGAAAGATGGGCTGGGTGTAAAAAGTTCGCCCACAGCTAGGTATAATTTTTCTATTTGTTAGGTTTTTTAGATTACAAGAGCTCTGACTAATGATTGGTTAAGGTACATGTAAAATTTTATCCTAATCAGGAGCAAGCATATGTATACTTTATTGGAATCCATCGATGCATACCTGAATGCGTTGCAAACGTTAACGAATAATGCATGCGATATGTTTATGGTGGGTGGCAAAAAAAAAAAAAAATCGCTTCAAAAACTATTTTTCTTCTTTTTTTTTTTTAATGTAATAAAATACATGGTGTAAAGCAAACATTGGCTTGTAGTTTATAAAAATCGAATGTATAAAATGAGTCCATATATTAGCAAAATTTTAAAGACTCAACATAATAGTTGTAGTATGTAAAATGTAGAAATATCTTGGCCCTTTTGACTTTTATTGTGATTTTAACATAACGTAATAAAATTCTCCATTTCGTGTGCCTTAGGTAGTGCAGGCGAAAAAAATACATATATATATATAGATATTAAATCGAATAAGGGGAAGAGTATAAATTTTAAAGGCAAGAAGAAATGATTCTTAAAGACTGTAAATGTCGCGAAGAGATGGCAAATCCGAAAACTCTAATGCATTGGAATTTCGAAGAGTGTGAAGTTATATTTAAATATAATTAGCAAAGACACAAACCAAAATTTTGTAAACAGAGCTCTGTTAAGCCGTTAACAGAATTCTATAAAACGAAGTCTCAAAGGGATTTCAGTCAAAATTTAATTAAAATAAAACTTTTGGCAAATTTTTTTACAAAATATAATAAACAAAACATGTATTTATGTAAATTAATTAATATTTGAAAAGTCAGTATTTTTACACTATGTCATAAATGATGTTAATAAAGCAAAAGTTTGCTGGGCTACTGTGGGCAAATCACGTCCTGTGAAATCATGAAACTAGGGCAGGGTGAATTCTCTGTTAGTAGCCTCTATTATAATCCTCATCAATCGCTGATGGATATAAAAATATCATGAAAGTAAAATAAAATTATTATGAAAGTAAAATAAAAGTATCATGAGAGTAAAATGAAAATATCTATATGTCCTTATATATATATATATCCATCCTTACAAGTACTTATATCGATAACTTGCACAGCGTAAGAAAGGCTATTAATAGGGAATTCATCCTGCCCTAGTTTCATGATTTCACGTGACATGGTTTGCCCACAGTAACCAAGCAAACTTTTGCTTTATCAACATCATTTATGACATAGTGTGAAAATACTGACTTTTTCAAATATTAATTAATTTACATAAATACATGGTTTGTTTATTATATTTTGTAAAAAAATTTTCCAAAATTTTTATTTTAACTAAATTTTGACTTAAATCCCTCTGAGACTTCGTTTTATAGAATTCGATTAAGGGCTTAATAGAGCTCTGCAAAAAAATGTTGGTTTTTGTCTTTGCTAGTTATATTTAAATATAATTTCACACCTTTGGAATTTCGTTCAGTTAAAAGTTTGTAACTTAACAGATAAATTATTATGACAATGCAGTGTTGCTTGTATGCTATGTAATTATTTTTTCATTCATAAGATTTATATAATAAAATAAAAATAAATATTTTCTTATTTTTCTACTTAGGCATTCATATATATATATATATATATATATATATATATATATATATACATATACATACGTTTACCTATGCATATGTTAGTAATAATAAATGTGTTTACATTAATTTCCTCTTTCTTTACAAAAGGTTTCTTGTTGTTTTTGTTATTGTTATTGCTGTTTTTATTCATTTTAATACTATTTTTGTTTTATATTTTTTTCATATATATATATATATATATATATATATAAATATATATGACATATAAATTTACATACAAAAGGCTAAATTTATTTCTCATTCATTCATTCATAATTTCTTTTTCTGTGGTTTTTAGATATTTCGCGTGATTCCACTGCTACTGCAAGCGATAGATTGCATATAACAACACCGGGCACACTGGATTTTAGTCGTTTACAAGCATCACCAGTAGATTTAGATCAACAAATTTTAGAGGTAAGTAATTAATGTTAATTATTATGGATATCGTTGTTTATATATATATATATGTATATATGTGTATATATATATATATATATATATACATTTTTCTTTTTCAAGTGCAAGTGTTCTCTTGTAATTATTGTGTATGTAGAAAACCATTGATTTGAAACTATGGTACAAGCATTTCGTTTCGTGGATTGCTATACTGCTGCAGGTGTTGTAAAAAGATTTCTTCTTTCATTTTTTTCAGTTCGGCTCTCTGCCAAATTTGTACATGAAATAATCTCTTAATAAAACAAATAGAGGGCGTGGCAAACTTGTCTATTTGTTATTCCTTTTTGGCCTTTTGTCAAATGTAATTTTTTTTTTTTTTTTTTTTTTGTAAAAATTATACGAGCACGCAGTTACTTTATAGATAAGAATTGAACATCTGTACAATCGCATTTGCTATTATTGTTGCGCTATATAAATAGAAAAATTCATATACATACATATATATATATATATATATATATATATATATATGTATGTGTATGTATGTGTGTGTATGTGTATGCCTGTGCGTGTGCATATATGTGCGCGATTTAATAATTTTTCTATGTAATCAGTTTTATATACAAGAACGATTGATGCGGGTTTCCTCATTTTGCCACAACGTTTGCAACACTCACAAGATTTATAAAGTATATATGTATTCTTAATCAGCATCATCATTCTGAATCAATTTAGGTATATTTGGCTGTTTATCGATCCGTCCGTCCGTCCGACCGTCTGCTTGTATGTGTAATATCTGCGATAATCATTCGCCCGATCGCAAACATTAACATACTGTCTTCAAACTTCAAACACAGCATATGTATTCGAAGCTTCTGTTTTCGAAAGTTGCACATACAACACTATTCTGTAGACAATGGTAGTATTTCTGTAGAAAAATGGAAAAAATCGACCGCGTTCACGTGGAAATTTTCCTTTATTTTATTCATTTTCACTCTCTGTCTCTGGTTTTTAGACAAGAAAAAACAAGTAAAAGCATTACTATAGCGGGTCAAAGTCAACTCTCAAATAACTTATAAGACTTCGTGTAGTACAATTCTTCACCTTTTTCGTCATAAAACATAAAAAACTGATGCCTTACACTTTTCTTGAGAACTTTTAATGTCTGCGCTGTCATAGTCTCAATTTAGTCAAGTTTATTTTCTTGTCACATGCATTATTATTCTTCCCGTCTTTTTGTCATAAAATATTAATATTAAAAATTAGGCTTTCTTGACATGTTAGCAAGGCTTACTATGGGTAAAGTTAATTTTTATTATTACTATTACTATTTGCGTTATATTATTCTGATCATAAAATGGTAAAAGTTAGATTTTTTTTTGTTACATAAAGGCTTTATATTCGTACGAATGTTCATATGAAAGGTAGTTTAAAAGATAACCCCATCCAGTCCAAACTTTATGATAAGATACCATTTTCCAACGATTTTCATCGAGAAATATATATATATAAATATATATATGTATAGAATATATATATGTATAGAAATATATATATATATTTCTATATATATTTCTATATATATATTTTTTTTTTTATCTATAAAGATTTTCATCAAATGGGGCGTTATAGGCGAGAAATAGTCGAGGAAGTGGTGATCTGTTTCGAACCATTTTTTATAAGGTTCGGCCTTGAGTGTGATTTTCATCACAATACCACAAAAATAGCGGCTTGTAGGGTGAATATAAAAACACGTGGACAGACATCTCGATGACAGGCAAGCTTAGATGAAAGGTAGTTATATCTTAAGCCCTTCTGGGCGTTACCACGCTTACGGACAGACTTACTGCACGCTGTACCACACCTCTTGCAGGGTGCAAAAAAAAAATTTGATTCTTCTTCGAGAACTCAGAAGCCTCCGTTTTATTTTTAGAAGGTCTTAATAAAACTTTTATGTGCTTGGATGAGTTGCTTATGTTCGTATGTAAAAATGCAAATATTAATAAATCTTTTCATTTTTATACCCTACATTACTGAGGTATATTAAATTGATGCGGAGGTATATAATACGCAAAAGATATAGACACATCCGTCATTTCTGAATCATTTTCTAACCTTGTCGAAGAGCGAACTCTATTCAGATCACTTTTTTTGAGAAGTCGTTATATGAAAAATTATTGAAATTTTCAAAATTTCATGATAAAAATGACTGAATAATAGTATTTCGGGATTCTAAATTGATTCGACAAATCTGAATCGGATAATCGGATAATCGGTAATTTTCGTTTCTACGAAAATCGAATTTTAAGTGGTAAGAAGGTATAATTTTTTAATTTTTAATGATGAAAATTGGCATACAATAGTAGTTAACATTGACAATGGAAAGTAACCTTATCGAATTTGGATCCGGTCTATATTTTGAATCTCACCCCATATACGGATTCTAATGAAAAATAAGCCTTTATATGGTAAAAATGGGGTGAACATGAAAAGCAAACCTAGTCAAAGTCAAAGTTTTAGTTTTTTATGACGCAGCTTAACAAATAATAGCATTTTTAGGAAGTAAGTGCAGTTTGCTAACCATGGATCATGTCTTGTGATGTTTTGGACATCCTCCAATATATGGGCTTTTATGGAAGGAATGCGTTTACATGAATATAATAAATAAGTTTTGGTGTACGAGCGAATAACTGCATTAGGCGAAGTAATGTAGGGTATCTAACGACCGGCCTTGTCCGATTTTTTACTTATTTTACTTAACTTTCCTTACCGTACGGCTGGCTATAGATCATAATTTGAGAACAGACCAAAAATTCCCTAAAGATATGACTCCGAATTTACTGCTGACTGTTGAACAGTCGAGTCACTTTGTTGGAAAATTGATTTGAAAAAAAAAAAAAAAGAATGCATTTGTGGAAAAATGCTAGAAATTCAAAGTGTCGATCACTTTTAGGTCAACGAAAAAATAAACCGAAGCGTTTCGACAATTTCGAAAACCGTAGTTTCGAGAAGAACGCTTCTGAAATTGTGGATTTCAATTTTGAAAGAAGCATTTCGTTTACCTCGACCAGGCAACAATTTAATGGGCATTTTGCCGACCTCCACTTACTGCTTATCCTTTTTTAAGGTATGTAATAAAATAATATAACCCCTTAACCAGATCAAAAAAGGAAGGAAAGATTAGTATAAAAATGAAAAATAGTTTAGCCCGAGAATAAAATTCTAAGAGTAAAGTCTTCAACAAGCACTTGCATCTAATTGTATCGGCTTTGTTAAAAACTCTGCCGCGTGTGTGAACCTACGAGCATAGAGTTGCTAGTCGAGACTCTTCACCCATTCGGCCCATCAGAAGGGTTTATTTATGTAATGTAACTGCTTTGCAAGTACATTAAGCACTCGATCGGCTCTGTTTCAATGATTCCTTCCCGAAATCCTTCTTCTATTAGGCTACGCTTGCCTAAGCGCAGGCACACACAAAGACTATCAATTGAAGTTTGTGCAGTGGCTTTAAGAAAGTATTCCTCAACAATGCTCGCGATGATTTAGTTGAGAGGAAGTTTAAAGAATCACAGTCTACCTACGACATAATGAATATTTTTTATTTCATTATGAACGAGTTCGAAAGCGTAGTGCGAAATTCTCTTATGAACATTCTAGTCACTAAGATGCGGTTTGCTTTGATCGGTTAATCGCCACTGAACGCAACTGAAGTCAATGTTTTAATCGATTGAATTTTTAGATTATTTGAATAATTATTCAGATTAAGCTTCGCTGCACCATCTTCAGCGATTATTGTGAACAAAATATTGTTTAGAAGGATTAAATTTCATTTTGTGCAACTTGTAAAGAAACGAACGGATGATGCCGGCATGAGTGACCGCATAAAGTCTTAGACTACTCAGGTATTATTCCTTATGGTTGATTTTTGCACTCCTTAATCCCTCTTCTCTCGCGTGTATAGTTTGCTTCTGGGGCATAAATTGAGTGAATCATGAAAGCGAAATGTGTTGAAACAATTCACTCAATAAAGTTGAAGTTATATCGGTTGTCTTCATCAGCGCATCAAATTCCGATTAAAATCTTAAACAATGAGTTGTAAATAGATAAGTGGGAGCGTGAAGGTATCTTGAAATTGAAAACAATAATGCAAACGATTTTCAATCCAATGTTTAGCTTCTGGCATCAACAGCGCATGTATATATCTGTCGCGCCTTACGTTCAAATAAAGGAAAACGAGGAACGAGGAACGAGGCACCTTTTTCCCTTTCGCAATTGAATATAATTAAAGTTCGCAAACGTCGTCTCTCTAAATGCTTACTCTCTAAAAAAACTGTTGAAAACAAACAAATTCAGCTTTCACTCTCATGTCTCATGTGTGCGAATGTAAAATGATAGACAACATGATGGGGCGATTATTTTACTAAGAACATAAGATATGTGTACACAATACTTAGGAAGAGAGATGCGTATAATGATCGAATCGGACTTTTAAATACCTAAATACGTCATATGTATAAATTGATTTAATTATGTTACATACGAGTATTGAGTATTGAAGAGCTTGGCCGAAATTATGCGCATTTTTATAAAAGCGATTGAATGCGATAAGTTAATGTACGCATCTGTTAGATGAAAATCTCATACAACACATCGTATTATTACCCGAGTATTATAGCTGAGAAGATTTTTTCTATATATATGCGTAACTATGTCAATAGTGTCATTAGAAATTTTAATCTATAACCATCTGTATATATATATATATATATATATATATATATGCAATTGTTAATCTATTTTAATTGAAATTTTGTGCTTTACGTTGTCGTTGACGGCGGCTATATGAAGTTATTTTATTTTTATGTGCATTTTCCTAAAAATAACAAAAAAATAATTGCAACACATTTAAATTTAAGAAAAAGCAAAAATTAAAAAAAAATAAATAGAATTTATTATACTGAACGACATCTGAAGGCAATTCTCGCTTCCTTTCGTACAATTGATGGCATGTCAATCAGTTTTGCCAACCAACCAATAAATGTATTTAAAACGAAAATAAAGAAGAAGAAGACATATTTAAAAATAAAATAATTTAATGTAATATTGTTTAAGCGCTATAAATAGATATACTGGTGTACTCTGAGGCTATTCCTAGTGTTGATGCTAATGCTAATGCTGATGCTGATGCTGATGCTGATGCTAATGTTCATAATAATGACGATAATGATGTTGATAATGAAGCTATTGCAAGACTTATTACATACGTATATATACCTCAACTTAAAGCGAATCAAAACATATTGTGTTTGTAATCCATCATCAAAAATATTATTATTGTTATGCCCAAGCATTAAATACATACATATATATAAATATTATTAGATACGTCTATACGAGGGGGATATATAGTCAATCTATAGACATCCCTTGTGTAACCCATTTAATTCATATCGGTCTCTGTCGAAAACGTGTCATAAGAAACTTTTTCATTTTATTTGTTTAGTGTAAGATGTAAAGCCAGAATAAAATTAACTTAAACTTAAATATAATATAAAGCAAGGCATTGTGTGACGTATTGAATCGAAACGGTGTTAAACGAAATTTCCCAACAATATAAATCAAGGCAGTATGTATTGTGTTACGTTGAAACCAAGTCTTTAGGTTTAAAATTTTATCATAACTTTAAATTCGTTTTAAATACGTATATATATATATATATATAATATATGACTAACAGCAAGAATTTTATAGTCGGGCAAGGCTGACCGTTACCCTACACCATCTTGTCTAACACATTTCTTATTTTTATTATAGAACACAAAAATCATATTTTGTTTCTATACAAAGGCATATTTATCATATGCGTGCTTCTAAGGAGGCGAACCCTCATACTGGTCCACCCCAAATACTGTCACTTAACCATGTTTGCCGAGAAATTTTGAAAATTGCAATTTTTTTTCTATATAACGACTTTTCAGAATAGGGCGCTATATGGGAGGTGGTCGAAAAAGTGGATCGATCCAAACCATTTTCAACAGCGTTCGTCCTTCGGTTAGAACATACCACTGTACCAAAGTTCATGGAAATATCCAAAAAATTGCGACCTGCAGCTTGAGCTCAAATTTACATAGACAGACATCGGACGGACAGGCAGTCTTAGGTCAATTCAGATTACGATTCTGAACCGATCGGTGTAATAAAAGACTGGTCTATCTTAAGCCCTACTGCGTGTCACATACATCCGCACCAACAAGCGGTGTAGGGTATAAAAATGCAAGTTACTTCGAGTTTGTATGTCGTATATCACTTGCGGTACAAGGGAATATTAAGCTTGTGCGGATATATGCAACACTGAGAAGGACTTGAGATAGACCCACCACCCATCTGTCCGTCTTATTTTCTTTTATTCTACCTAGAAGTTTGCACCGAAGTATTTTGAACCAAAGATGGGGCGGATCGAAACTCTTTATCGACTACTTACTTCCCTTATAATGGTTTATTTTGAAAAGTCGTTTTATGAATAACTGTGGGGTGAGGTAGGGCATTTAATGGTGGGCCCACTATAATATTTTTACTTGTTTTACTCTGAAAATTAATGAAAAATGCTCGTATTACCGATAAAATCAAAATAAAAACAAAAAGCAATTGAAAAAAAATACATCGAAAAGCATATTCGATTTTTTGAAATCGGGTTCTATCAAAACCGTGTTATAATATTCGCAACTTTTATATCGTCTTGTATCGAATTCGTGTTTGACAAGTATCGCGTTATTTGGGGGGAAGCCTATGTACATATATACGTGTATATATATGCGTGTGTTCATGTGTTTGCGTGTGAATGCATGCAAGCTGGCTTGCGCGCTCTCAAGTGCAATTTCATTCTACGCTGAACTATGTTAGATTAAATAAAAAAAATTGTTGTTGGAAACCGTATGATGACTATAATGATAGTAATGACGATCATGATGATGGCGATAGTTTAATAATTGTATGCTGTACATATACACGTGTGTGTGTGTGTGTGTATGTATGTGCTTGTGTATATAAGAGTTAAATGTATGTTTGGCTGCCACCCACACATATAACAAATAAAGTTGCAAATTTACTCTTTTGGCACAGACTGTATAACGGGCTGTGTGCGCTTTCTGATGCAGATGCATTAACAGCCAGCCAACCCACTCGTTTGGTTGCAATATGCTGTTGTGTTTTATTTTTGGCATACTTTGTTATTGCCTTTGATATATATATATATATATATATATATGTATATATATATGTATATAAAGACGTATAAATATATATATATATTGTTTTTTGTTTTTGTTGAAGGTTCTGCTTTCTGTTGTTGTTATCGCTTTTGCTTTTGTTTTTATTAGTTTTTCCTTTGAATTTTGCTTTATTTTTAAATACACAACATTAATGGGTATTTCCGATGTAAATTTAGCTATAAACGCGCATACGCACATAAAACAGTAATAACAGCAACAGCAAAAAAATTAAAAATCATTATTGCACTTTTGTTTAATACAATTCAAAAAGCTGGCACGTTTGCTGTCTTCGTTCCCTGTCTCCGTTTCTCTTTTGCTTCCTGGTTGGTTATTGCTTTTTATTGCTGCCTGCCCATCTAATAACAGATTTTGAGAAATAAAACTTAATGAACAAAATAAATCATTAATTTACATTTATTATCTCTAATCTCAAGATATATTCATTTTGTCATTCTCTATGCATCGTTCCAATGTATTATAGGAAGGGAGAGGGGGAAGGGGGGTTAACTATCTAAATAAATTTTCTTATCGATAAAATTCTGACTCGGCTTGACTGAACTACTTTCAGAAATTGCAGTCACGACAAGTATTTCTAAGCAGAGCACTTTTGGCTTTGAATGTCTTTCTTCTTCGTTTCCTTCTTGTTCTACTAATCTAAAGGATATTATTAATGAATTTTTTAATAATTATTATTATTATGAAAAATCAGTAACAATCGCTGCGCTATGTTCCTTTCGTCAAAGGAACGAAAGTATGGCTTTAGGAGATTTATTAACAACGTCAAAGAGCTCTCCTTTGCTCTGATCTCAGACATATCTCTAAAGTTCATAAAGAACTGAACTGAGCGGCAAAATATCTTCTCTACTTGTCCAGATGTTCGTATAATCAAACATTGGTTTCAAAACAAGCTAATTATGACTTCAAGTGACTCTGTTCTTGTAAGATTAGTTTTGTAAAAACTCGTTATAGATGCGCAGATAAAAAGTTTATTCCTGTAGAATAACTTTGCAAAAGAATTCTTACCATTGTTGGCCAATAACGTGTCCTCGTATTACGCAAGTAATAATAAGTCCGGAGGCAGTTAAAACATCCATGTAAATGATGTTTAATGGCAATGCCAATCTCTCAATGCGATAGGAGGTAACCTTGGCTTCCAATCTTCTTCGCCCATACAGGGATGGACATCCATTTCAGATGCATAATTGTATATGTATTGAAAATGTTCATTAATACCTTGCAGCAAGCATGAAGGAAAAGTTCTACTTCGCTTCTTCACATCAATTGATTGGTAGAGTTAGTCTGGAGAAATGTACCCATGAAAATTATAACCATATTCTGATCAAAACCACAGAGACATCACAAGCAGTCATAAGGCATTTCTTCTTGTTTCATTATTGTGGCCGCCAACTGCTAGCTAGTGAAGTTAGGCTCGACATTATGTTATCTAATATTCTCAAGGATTTCAATTGTTTTCTATGCACTACACTATTTCTTGTGCAAGGGCATATTAAATTGATGCGAATGTATGCAACACCTAGAAGGACTTGATGTAAACCGATCTTTTATTATATCAATCGATTAAGAATAAGTTTCTGAATTCTTCTAAGCTTGTCCGCCCGTCCATCTTGTGTTCCGGTGTTCAACCTAATTGTCGTAATTTTTAAAATGTTTTGGTTTTGGTGAAAGTTGGTACACTGACGTGCTTCGGCCAAGCACGAACGTTGATGAAAATGATTCGGAGCGAAACACTTTTTCAATCACTCCCCATTTGACGCATTATTTTCAAAAGTCGTTATATGAATAACTTTACGACGTATTAAGCTAAGTAGTGGACGTATGTAATATCCAGAAGGTCTTAAGATAGACTCACCTTTTATTATACCGATCGATTTAGAACATGATTTTGAAGCCTGTCTGTCCGTTTGATGTTTGTCCTTGTATTTTTGTGTTCAAGCGGCAAGATGGAGTTTTTGAGATATTTTGATGAAAAGTGGTCCACTTATTCGACCACTCCCCATATAACGCCCTATTCCGAAAGGTCGTTAAATGGAAAAAAATTGCAATTTTTAAAATTTTTCGACAAAAGTGGTTAAGTAGTACCATTTCGGCATTCTAATGGCCTGGGGTAATTTTTTGAACTCCCTCTCTTATAATCATTCCTACAGAAGCTGAATCTGTATATGGGAAAAAAGTCGAATTTCCGATATTTTACGGGGACACTTAGCTCATAACATTAAATTCACAAAGAAATCGATCTTATCGAATTTGGGCCACGTAGTTCTATTTTTTGGATACCACCAGATATTAGAGATATGTTAACTTTTATGAAAATAATGGTTTGTGAACTTTTTAGTGAATTATTACCGAAATGGGCCAACAAGTTTACTAGGCGAAATGGTGTAGGGTATGTAATAAACTATAATATTCTTACTTGTTATTTATTGAATTTCAAAACTTTTTTGAAACGCACCGTTAAAAAGCCCTGAGCTCTGAGAATATGCCAGCTGTAGAGAGCGCAAACCTTACAACCCGTTACAAGTGGTAAAGATTTAATTTAACTGCTGCCTGGTTATATACTGCACTTGAGAGTAGATGTCCTAAGCAGAGGAAAAGAATTTTCAAATTCGAAACTTTTATTAATGTACTTTTACTTGTCTCGCGGGCAAGACAAGATGTCTTTTTCCCCAACACTTTTTCCAAGTCCTCTATGTAGGACATTATTTTTATTTTTCAAACTATTTTCTACCAGGCCACTCAAGAGATGTCCCCTATCGGTGCAAGCACAGTCACGATCAGGAAGGCTTATAAGCCTATAGGTAGGGACGGATGGACAAAGGGAGCAGTGTGCGCAAGAGTTTTTTTGTCCTTCAAATAACTTAAGCATTTCTTTGAAGTAATTTTCATAAGTTTCCCTAAAGCGAAGAGTGGCTAAGATTCGTTTTAGAACGTCTCTAGTTTTTATTCCCCCTTCTCTTTGTTTATTTACCTATTTATAATATTAGCTTAAAAACACATGAATTTCTCTTTATTGATGTCATAATGTGACGAGAAAATGTTGTAATTTCCAACTATAACTGAAACAGTGTTTTGTATTTCTTGATTGTGTGCGTGTGTGAATGTGTTTTAGTCAGAATAAGAAAAAGTAATTAATTTAGTATTAGTTTTGTGGCCATTCATAGCTTTATTTATTATAAAAATAAAAATTTCTTTCTTTTTTTTCCCGAATTTATTAATAATTTCTATAATGATTATCATCATCATCATCATCATCATCATCATCATCATCATGCTGATCATCGCACATCAGCCTGTCAACATTTTCCATTTAAAATTAATTTTATTTTATATATTGCTTCTTCTTCTTCTTCTTCTTCCTACTTTTCCGTCACTTTATCTATCTCATCGCAACGTAGCTGCCTGCCTGCCTGCTTGGTCGCATAATGTAAACGATAAATGACCAACGTCCGCTGTGTTTGTCTGTCAGCCGGTCGGTCGTCATGCAAGCAAGCAAACTTAGTCCGTTTTGTTTATATAAAAATCATAATAATAAATAATTCTAAATATAGTTTCCTTTTGTACAATTTGATATTTCTAAAATTGTTGTTTCCTATTCTTTGTGGAAATGGCACGCAGCACACACAACTACTTACTACGCTTATTAAATGAGTAGACCGCTATCAACAAACGATTCTGAAACTTATTAATATTTGCATATTCCATAATATATTTATTTAATTTCAATACAATTGTCTTCGGAAATGTATTCCACTATTACTATATAAATAAGAGAAATTTGAGAGAAATTAATTTTTCAAATGAGAATTTTTTTTTTTTTTTTGTTTTTTTTTTACATACGAAACTTTAAACGCTATTCATTTCTTCGATTACCTGCAGCCAGACATCACAAGTCATAAGGGCTTTGCGGCGACTTAGTAGCAGCCGTCTTTCATAATAATAACATTGATAATGGAAGTGCTTTCTTCTGGCCACTCCTTCACAAAATCAAAACATTTATAACAAGAATACAAAATATTTTCTTTTATGATTAGTGACCGGTGGCCGGTGGCCGGTGATCGATCATCCTCTTATAGGCATAAAAATCTTAACTGCTTGTTCGATTGATTTAATGTACTAATCATTGCAAATTGCTAAAAAAAAAAAACCAGTAAGAACACTCTAGTCGGCCAAAGCCAATTGTGTCCAAAACAACACAAGACGTGATCTGAACTTAACAAGTCTAATATATTTGCACAAAGTTATTATTGTTTGTTCAGCTGTTCCCGTTATATAAGACTACAAATTGGATTTTCTCTCCATATAAGAGCCGATTTTACATACAGATATGGGAGGACCGAAGTGATCCAAATTCCCTAGCGTTCAATTCGTGCGGACGTATGTAATACGCGGAAGCGTCTAAGGTAGACCTATCTTTTACTGTACCGATCGATTCCGAATCATTTTCTGAATCGATCCGTCCGTCCGTTCGCCCGTCCGCCTGTCTGTCTGATGTCCGTCTATGTCAATTTGTGTTCACGCTATAGCTCGCAATTTGTTTAACTATATCAAATTTGGACCACCTACGCCTGTTTTTGAATCCTGCGCGATATATGTATGTGCACGAAATGTTGTATTATTTAGGCCAGAAAAGTCAAAGTTTTAATATTTTATGATAAAACTTGTTCTATGCTGAATTTTGAATACGTTCCACAATTTCTGGACCCCTTGGGCATAATCATTCTTACGGAGAGTAAGCTTTTATTTGCAAAGAGATTGAATTCTTAATATTATATGAATTCCATAATAGTAAGCGCATATAAAAAAGCTGGGATAAATAAGAAGTGCATTAGACAATGTGGTGTAGGGAGGGTATTTAACAGTCGCCCTAACCCACTTGTAGGGCTTTCTTTTTCTTGTTTCTTCTGAAAGTTTATGAAAACGACTTCTCTTCTCTCGCCATCTCTCCCCGTCATCACAAAAGTGATCTCACATATATGCAAATTATCCGCATGGTCCAATTTCGGAGATTCTGTCACAATTTCCCTATGAAGGGCTAAAAAACTTTGCAATTTATAATAAATAAATTTTCGACTACTACACTGCCAGTGTCTTTTCAATGGAAGAATTTTCTAATTTTTTTAGGTAAAGCTTTTCCTTTTTGCAGATCAATCTAATTTAAATGAGCAACCGCTATAGTATTGCGAATATTATCGGAATTATCGATGTAACTGGAAGTGTGGAGGTATTTAATAGCTTTTTGTTTTCTGTTTTAATTGTTATTGAAAATAGTCTGTCGAGTAACGTAAACGAAAGTGCTCGAACTTGTGGCATTTCAATTATTACATTGAAGGAGACGATCAGCTTCAAAATCAATTACCGACATAACGATAATAAAAACGAAAAACAATTGGAAAATAATCCAACGGAGTACGTAGCTGATTTTTTTTAAATCACGTTTCGTCGAAACCGTATTATAATAATCGCAAATTTTATACCGTACTGCATGGAAACTGTATTTTACATGTACCGTGTTATACAACGAATGCGTGTATTGTGTGTGTGTGTGTGTGTGTGTGTGTGTGTGTGTGTGTGTGTGTGTGTGTGCGCGCGTGTGTGTGTGTGTGTGTATGCGTGTGTGTGTATGCGGGATCGGCGTAAGATATCATGTCAATTGAAACAAGCCGTCCGTCTACGGGGCAATTGCCGCATATCGCAGCCCTCTGAAAATGAGACTCGGTACATGTTTAATCCTAGTTATTAACGACACATCACATCTAGAATGCGGACATGACGGTTTTCAAGCTGCACCATGCCCTAATAAGTAAATAATTGCAATTAATACTAATCTCAAGCTTGGATCAAAAAATATTCTCCCCTTAAACATCATTTCGATTATTAATACCGTAGTGAGCGTAACCCGTCCACAAGTTCGCCCAAAATAACTACAAAAAGACGTGAACTATCATCGACAGTAAGAGATATTGGATTGAAGCATGCAAGGGCAAATGTTTTGCTGGTTAACTCGCAGCACGTCTCCGTTAACTGGCAACCTACCAGCAATGATTGCATCGACGAGACGGACATCCGGCGAATATCATCTCTTCGCTTATTTGAAATATTATACCAATTTCTTTTTTTTTTTTTTTAATATATTATTAGACATGCTCGGGTACGGATTGTGGGTGGGAAAGGAGCATTTTCAAAATCACTTTTTGTAACTTTCTATCTATAAATTTTTCCTATTGCGAGAAAGCCGACATTAAATGACAGACGTAATCAGGAGAAATGTAAAAGAGAATAGATTAAATGACAGACGTACAGACAAAGGGACGTAGCTGAATCGATCCCAAAATGGCATATTAATTAATTGATAATTTTTATACACATCAATGAAGGATGCGGCTTAAGGCTATATTCATTTCGTGAAAACGTTGGCAACGCCTAGACAGAAGCTTTGAATGACTTATGCCATCTATAGCCTGCTTTTCACATGAATTTCTACGAGTTTGATAATTTCAATAACACGCTATATAGATAGATCAAAAACTGAATGAAAGGAGTAGCCGAGGAAACGTGATTAAATATTACAACAACAACAATAACAAGACTTATGGCACATTTATTCGCCGAGTCGTAGTGAACATAACGTGTCGTATAAAGTGAAAATAAAATAATATTTGGCCTTCATTCACCAAATTTACGCCCGTCCATATATACAACTGATGTTTGCGGGGAACAATTATCTCTCTCAACTGTCTCTATTACTCGGTTCAATATTTTGTATCAATAGATGTGTCGGTTGGAGCTGTCATATCCTTCTTTATTCTCTCTCCTCTCCTCTCTCTCTCTCTCTCTCTCTCTCCATATCTCCCTCCCTCTCTCTCTCTCTCTCTCGCTCTCTCTCCCTCTCTCTTTCTCTCTCTCTCTCTCTCTCTCTTATGATGTGTTATAGCAAAGAATTGAAGAAAATAATATTTCTTTCGAATAATTTTTCAACAAAAACAAAAACAAAAAAAAAACTATATGAGAAAGTACTATAAATGGCATTTAAGTGTAAGAAAACCATTGCACTTGCGTAACATAGAATGTAAGTTATAAGGCCAAAGCCATGCATATATCGTCATGTGTAAGAAGCGTACAACTGTTATTATCAACCTTTAACGCATTCGCATGTGATATCCATATATAAAATATTATGATATTAGGAATATTAAGGTGTGACATGTTAAAGTGAAATTGTTCCATAGATCTTTCCTGCTCGGACGTTTGAAAAATCCAAGTATTTCAGATTTAATACATTTTCTCACTTAGTGTGAGCATTGAGTGCGAAGAGTAAAAAGAAAATATAGTTTTAAGACAAACCCTAAATGTTAGTTCGATTTTGCTATGTACATGTATGTACATAATAAAAATGATTGACTCGCGTTTGTTTATGCTCATCATCGATGGATTAGGAATAAATTGATTTTGAGCAAGCGTTCGCAATATTCCGAGGAAAGCTTAAGGAACCCTGTAAATATTTTCTTTATCAATATCAAGCTCCTAGGCATGTCGATTTGTCTGTCCGCCTGTAAGTCCTTCTGTGGTAAACCTTATTCTCTCAATTACAAAACTAAGATATCGTCTTCAAATTCGACAGAAACGTCGGCAGAGAGTTTTGCTGGGTTTTTTGCCTCATTAATCGCAAACTTAAATGGATACAACGATAAAAATGATGATCCTACGCTAGATGTACAAAAATAGTTAAAAATTAACCACCGCCATCCAACATTATAAACTATCGAAATAATCACTTATGGTTCAGGGTCACATTACAATTTTACGAATATACGTAGCGAGATCTGTTCAAAATCATTTTCCGAATCGATATAAACAGTTTTACCCTCATAGTAGGACAGATGCAGAAGTGATCAAGTTTCTTTGTACCTTTCTGCCCTCTTTGCAGAACGTACTTTCATTTGCCAACCAAGGTCATATGCAAGTTTTAGCCTTTATGCTCGCATCAAGACCTCCGTAAATGCATATATTCCTAATTACGCTTATTTTGTCTATCTGTCTGTCCGTCTATGTGTGTATCCGCTGGTGAAGGATATGTTTCCAGTTGATGATTTGAATATCAAGTTTCAAAGAGCTTAAAAGCCGTCCAAAAATCTTGCACACTGCTTTGTAGCAGTCAAAAGGGAAGCTGGTAGCTATATGCAAATTTGATTTGCTGCGATCAGCATTCAGTAAAATAAAGAAAGCTGACTTTTCTAAAATCATGGGCTATATACGGTCGATTTTCTATTCGATTTTCGATTTTTTTTTTTTTTGTTGGTACGATGACCTTGTCAGCCATTTTAAATTTTCAGTTTCTTTTCGACAGATATAAGGGTTAGATGTGTTTCGATGTACTTGGAGATGTTTTGTTATTAACAAAAATGGACCAAAGAATTTGTATTAAATTTTGTGTGAAAAATGAAAGTTTGCTACCTCGTTTAAAAGGTTGAGTATGGCCCCAGCACATCAACAAACAAACGGATGCAAACGTTAAACCAGTGAGGATCATTGTTATAGAGAATTATCGAATCGCTGTTAGAGAAGATGCTGAGGATGCCGACATGTCGGTTGGCTCATGCTATGCCATTTCTGCGGATGATTCAGGCATGACAGGTGAGACATATTGCACACGTCATTGCCTCTTCGTGATTTTTTGGCCAAAAATAACATCGTAATCGTGCCTCAGTCAACCTTGGTCCCCCTGCGACTTTTCTCTTTTTCCAAAATTGTAAAGTTCCCATCAAGGAAGAAAAAGACCGTATCGGTGAAAGAGCTCAAGGACATGCCAAAAAGCGCATATCTGAAGTGCTTCGGGGAATAAATTCATTTGAAACGTCGACGGAATATGCTTTAGATAACTACTACGTATGGCGTAGTCTTTATTCTAAAGCTTATATTACCATGAGACTTACAATGCAATATATTTGATTTTCATTATTTTCTATTATTGGTCGTAGTAGTTATAATGTGGATTTAATGAGTCCATCAATATGACACTAATAATAATTAATAGACATATGGACATCTTTACAATTATTAGCAATTAGATAGAAGTTAGATCTGCCTTGGCAAGCTGGATGGTGGAGTAGATGTAAAGAAGTACGCAATGCGCTCTTTGACGTACACATAATACATCGATTTATTGTCTCCTGTCTGATTTTTGTCGCAAATCAAAATTCATTCACACCGTTTCTCACACATCTTATGTAAATGAATTTCAATTCTTGGCTTTGATGCTGGCAGCAATCTAAGCCATACACACCGATATGTATGTTGTTCGTGCACGTTTTCTTGCACACACACGCACACGCGCACACACATATATTAGAATAGAATAGAATAGAATAGAATATGTATGCATTGAGCTATTTTTAAACATATGTTATTTGCGTTTTGCTAAAGTTTATTTATTTTTCTCTCTGTGTTTTTTGTTTTTTTTTTTTTTTTTTTACGACTTTCTTTTCTTTTTTTACTTTTATTTTTATTTTCATTTTCATTTTTTTTTTTTGCATTTTGTTCCTTCATTTCTTTTTTATAATAATATTATACGCGTATGTATTTATATGCTTAGCGTTGTGTGTATTGTTGCTATTTATAACTACAGTGAACCTCGCGTACGCAGTTTATTAGAGAAATACTTTTTGTTCTTCCTCCTCTTCTTTTGTTATATTTATAAATAGGAACTTTTTCTTAGTGGTATTATTATTGTTATTGTTTTATTTCTATACAGTTCAATAAATTTGCTATTTTTATTGTGTATTATAAAAAAAAAAAAAAAACAAAAAAAAAAAGAAGTAAAGAAGAAAAAAGATGTTGCCAACAAGGTTTTTTACTTTAAAAAATGTATATATGTATATACATTATATGCATGCGTACATATATACGAACGTACGTATTTGTGTACTTGTGTTTGTGTGTGTGTGTGTGTGTGTGTGTGTGTGTGTGTGTGTGTGTGTGTGTGTGTGTGTGTGTGTGTGTGTGTGTGTGTGTGTGTGTGTGTGTGTGTGTGTGTGTGTGTGTGTGATTTCTGTAAAATGACGCCACCTTGTATAAGCTGATAATGTGAAATTGAATTGTCGGACGCATTTCTTATGTTCCATACTCTTTTTCTTCTTTTTGTTTTTTTTTTTAACGTTAACTACCTTTATAAAGATAGCAATTGGGTTGTTAAGAAAGTCGCGACGCGCACTTAGTATCGCCTTCGATAGTAGTTGTGAAGCATTAGAAAATATTTTTTTCGAATCGTTTGTGTATCACAGAGATATCACAAGTTACATGGAATGCCTTGGTTTAAGTCGTCCGTGACTTAACCAAGTTTTTTTTGTTAAGTGTACAAACAAGTTCATCCCGGTCAAATTGGTTGCTTCATAAAACGGATCTGACGCATTCAATTCTCCCCTCATTTCAGGTATAGATAACTTAGCTGTCGTTCAGCACATGCTATGTGTATATCTATCATAAAAAAGTTGACATTCGATGAGTTAATTGCGATCGAAAAAAAAAAAAACCCATTATTTTCTGTTATGACCATCGACCATCGTCAAAACGCTAAAATCTCGGCTGTAAATTACTTGAAGCTCGACTAGCCATGATATGATAGATACTTGCATGTATTTTTTGATCATTTTTTCATTTGGAAATTATTTTCCATTATTTTGTATAATGTTCCCACCAATCTGGCATATACTGGCGATACCCTGTCGAGAGCACGATATTGATTTGATAGCCATTCAATCATCGACGCATTTCTTTTGCATTTCTTCAACATTTCGAGACTGTGTGCCAGGCAAGCCGTGCTGCATCGATCGATTGAACGAGGGGTAATCAGAAGGTGCTCTGCCTGGTGAGTACGCTGGATGCGGCAGAACTTCCCATTCGAGCTGCACTAGTGTATCTTTGACAACTTCTCCAACATGATGTGGCCGCACGTTGTCATGGAAGAGGATGACTTTGCGTCTTTTAATCGCTATTGCTGGTCTTTTATGCAACAATACATCGTTCAGTTAACGTCGGTAGACAGCTGCGGTAAAGATTTGATTTGGATTTAGTAGCTCGTAATACACTACATCTTGCTGATTCCATCATATGCACAGCAAGACTTTATGACCATGAATATTCCATCTCAGTATCGATGTGAATGGCTCCCCTGACCTAAAACATGACTCACAGAAAAACTCTCCTGTTGTGGCCTCAAAAGCAATGAAACCGCGATGTTGAAACGATTCGAAATGGCAGTTTGATTAAAAAAAATTAAAAATTTATGCATTACAATATCGGATAGGCGTGGTCAATTTTTCCGATTTTGATACAGGTACTATACTATCGCCCACAGAATATGCGTTCAAATTTTTGTACATTTACAATGAGCGGAAAACCAATTTTTATTCCTTTTGAAAAAGAGGTGGTATCAGTTTACTTAGTACTGTAGGCATCTGCTTCGATCGATGTGACCCATTTTCAATACGAACCTACTTGCAAGACCTTCCAATGTTTTTGCCGTACTTGAAGTCGATAGGTTAATTTTTGCGGGCAGATGACTGCTTACAACAGACTTTACTTAGGCAGACCGGCACACTGGCGGACAGATGGACATGTTTAAATCGGCTTATGATGATGTTTAAGGATGTACACACCTTATGGGGGTGTCTGGGATTTTCTTCTGGGTGTCATAAACGGTTTAACAAAGTAAACATATATCTTAGCCCTCGATACCTGATCGAGATACTGATGATATATACTCATTTTCACTCAAAAGAAATCATTTTGATCCCATATACATGTGTAATTGCATGTAATAGCCGCAAAATGGATTGAAGAAGCTGAAATTTTCTGCAAACGATTGGAAATCCTAGATTAAAAAATGATTTTAATATGTTCAAACGATCACCGCTACTTAGAAATCAAGATGTTAAGATCTCAAAAGAACAATGATAATTTGGACGGACAGATAGGTTTAGATCAATTCAGATTATGATTCTAAATTGATCGGTATAGGCGGAAAAGGCGGGTGCTATCTGAAGCCCTTCTGGGTGTTACATACGAACGCACAGAATGACTATATCTTTTAGCACAAGTGGTGTAGGGTATAATAATTCTACCTAATCTCGAATCGAAATGAAATCGGCCAAGCTTAGGTGTACACTTTCTGGGCTACACAAAGAATGGCAAAATAATGAAAGAGGGGAGGGGTGGGTGTTTGTGTGTGTGTGTGTGTGTGTGTGTGTGTGTGTGTGTGTGTGAAGTTTGAAAATATTTTAATTTACTCTCCAACTAGGCTAGTGAGAGGAACTATAGCTGTGACACATTCGTCATTTCATGTCGCTATGCAGCAACAAGAAATTACTCGTATTAGGACCCGGAGCGTGAAACTCTGAATTAATTTTATTTTTTCATACTGTCTTTGCATTTTCATAGCTATAATCATCTTTTTGATATGAAAAGTTATGCGGTGAGTGTTAAAATATTGCATCCAAACTCCTGTTATACCTTATAATGACACGTGTAGTATATGGGCGATATTGTATGTTGCGCGGCTGTGTACAACAACAAGAAGGACTTGAGACAGAGCTAACTTTTATTATACCGATCGATTTACAAATCACTTTTGTAATTCGTTAGAAGCTTATCTATCTAGCCATCTGTCCGTCTTGCTTTCTTGTATTCAATTTACAGATATTTTCATGCAAGTCACTCCAAGAGCGTACGGTATTGAGATGATGTTTCGGGTCGGACCAATATAAGACCTGATTTTAAAAAGTCATTATATGAATTGAAATTGTATTAAGCGAAATGGTGTATGGGTATTTAACGGTGTACATAGTGCTTTTTTCTAGTTTTTACTTTTGGATTTCTTTTTTTGTTTTTTTTTTTAATTAAGATTTATTACATGTAACCATATGCATATAATTCATTTTTATAATTTTCATTTCGTTACAGTTGAAAAAGAAACAAGAATTACAAAAACAAATGCTATTGCACACATTTCAGGAGAAAAGCAAACAAATGGAACTGCAACACAAATTACAATTGGAAAATAAATTTCATGTAAGTTTTTATTAAAAAAAATAAATAAATAAATAAATAATAATAATAACGAAAACCAAAGAAATTCATATTTAAGGCATAACATCCGTTTTAAGCGTAGTTTTCATTTTCATTGTTCACATTTATTATTATTATTATTACTGGTGGCCGTTAATTAATATCGAGGTCATCTGTTGAGAAGGTTTTTAAAATAGATTCGATTTCCTTAAACAGCCAATTTTTGTTTGTTTGCTTTTCTCTTGCCCGAGCTATGGGAAAACTTTTATACGAAATTAATTCAATGGCCGCGCATTCTTTAAATAAAGAATCGATTTTTGATTTTATTTTTTATTTATTTATTTAATTTTTTTTTTTTTTTTCAAATTTTATGACAGGCAGACAGAGTAATATTTCCATCGATAGAAGTAGAAGAGAACTAAATTGAAGTAGACGAGTCTTTTTTTTTTTTTTAATGACTTTGTTTGTGTTACTAATGCTGAAAAGCTTGGAAGGGTATAAAAGGAACGAGAGTTTGTTTAATTTTGTAAAATGAATTGCGCGTTTTCTAAATTTTTGCTGAGCCCAGTAATAATATCAAAGAAGGAGCGTATTTTCGGCCGCTTCCCTTATAACGCATTATTTTGGAAAGCCATTAGATGAATAATTGTCTTGGCCGAGATAGGGGGCCATATAATGTTTTTGTTTATTTGTTTTTTTTTTTTTTACTTTTCAAAATGCAAAATATTAAAGCATAACACAGTACATACTTGAACATGTAAGGAAATTATATTCCATCGTGACCGAATCTTTTATACCCACCCATCACTGTTGTCCTAAAGAAAGCAAAAAAAACAAAACAATTAAATTTTCATGCTCTATGATACGAAGTGGACGTAGCTGATTTTTTCTATTTTCAAAATGAAAGGTTTTGTCGGATAGGCATGAGGGCGTTGTAGACATGCCCTTGGAAACGTTTAAGTCACTTCCTAATTTGTAGGCGATATCTTCATTTTCGCTAACGGGAGATTGTGTTACCACAAATACTATGCAGTTGCGCAGACACATAGTTGGATGGACGGACATGTTTAGGTGCATTCCAAATTTGAAACTGGCCAAGAATTTGAATATCTTTCGAAGCTTGTTTCTGCGTCTGTGCGGAAAAAAAATTAAAAAACCCATATATTAGTTTACGTTGTGTTGCGGGCATGCCCTTCAGCCGATTTGGCCCATTTCCAATACTAACCTAAAACTTCCAATGTTTCCGCCACACTTGAAGTCGATAGTTTAATTTTTGGCGGCTAGGAGAATGTTTGCAACAGACGTTACACAAACGGACAGACGGACGGACATACTTAAATCGCTTTAAAATTTATTTCTGACGAAGAATATAGACACTTTGTACGGTCTCTGATGCTACCTTCTGGTCGTTGCAAATGTTTTATCAAAATTAATTTGCCTCTCGTTCTTCCGTGATAGATAAAAAAACCATTGCACTTCGGGGAATTACATGATTACGTCCGATTTGTGTTTCCAATAACACGTCGAACACCCAGGTATAAAAGATCAGAGTCATCAAAGTCTAATTGATTAGTAAAAAAATTTCTATAGGAACACGTGTTTGCATTTAAGGCAACAATTAACAGCAGTTTCCCTAAAAGCTTTTTATTTCGGCGCGAGTTCCGTTATTCTATCTAAACTTTATTCTTCTATGTTGTTATATCCTACACCATTTATGGTACAAGGTATATTAAGCTAGTGCGAACGTATGTAACACCCAGAAGGGCTTAAGATAGCACGCGCTTTTTCCGCCTATACCGATTGATTCAGAATCATAATCCGATTTGATCTAAGCCTGTCTGTCCGTCTGATGTTTGTCCATGTAAATTTGGGTTCAATTTACAGGTTGCAACTTTTGAGACATTGTCATGAAATTTGCTACAGTCACGTGTTTTGACCCAAGAACGAACGCTACTGACAATGGTTCGGCTCGGTCGACTTTTGCGACCACACCCCATATAATGCCCTATTCTGAAAAATCATTGTATGAAAAAAAAAAATTGTAAAAGAAAAACTTCGTAGCGAAAGTGGCTAAATAGTGGTATTTGGGGTGGGACAATTTTTGAACCTCCCCCTCATACGAACGAAAACTGAAGTTCGCGCGACAAAAACGTATAATTTTAATAAATTATAATTTAAAATAAAAAAAATTAACTGTAACAAATTTGGACCATCTCGGCCTATTTTTTTGAATCCTATTCGAATAAGGACTTGCACAAAAGTTGATCCTTTTGTAGTGCAGCAAAGTCGTAAGTTTTAATGTGTGGTGATGAAAATTGACCCTCAACAAGAATTCCATATAAAAATAGGAATTGTGTTAGATACTGTGATGGAGGGTATTTAACGACTGGCCTTGTTCGACTATAACGTTCTTACTTGTTTTTGTATTTACAAAAAATTTCATTGTACATTATTTCACGACATATTTTCGATTCGTAAAATTTGATTAAGATTTAAGAGAAATGTAAATAAAATTTTGAAAAAATATCTAAAAAAATGGCAAAAACATTTTGAACTTAATGTAATTTAGTATGCGGTGCATTCACATGGCGCTTTCCAGGAATTGCAAGAACAAAGAATTGCAGCAGCCGCTGCTGTCGCTGCTGCTGCTGCCGAAGAACAGCAACAGCGAGAGAGACGGGAACGGGAAGTGGTCAAACGGAAAGAGAACAGTGCAAATGCCAGCCCCGAAGTTAAACAAATATTAAATGTAAGTTCTTTATTTACCGTTAGCCAAAGTCCACTTTTATTATTATTTTTATTATTATTATTATTGTTATTATTATTATTGTTATAATAATCAATTTTTATTCGTATCTTTTTCTTGCATCAAGTGTTTCATATTAAGTCGCAAACAAGCCGCCAACAATTCAAATGGCATGTCAAATACTTCACCGTATCGGATAAATCATCCCAGGTACGCGAAGAAATTTTAAATATATTAAAATTTCATTATTAAATAATTCAAAAAAATTCTTTTTTCTTTTTTCATTTTTTTTTTTTTTTTTTTTTTTGCGTGCGTCTAGAAGTGTGGTAAAGAGTTCTTCGGGCGAATCGATCCCGTCGGGAGCTGTTGCAAGTTCTCATCCTTATAAGATACCTCAGCCACCGCCGTCGACATTGCTTAAATATGAATCGGATTTCCCATTACGAAAAACTGGTAAGTAGTTGAGAAGGAGATGTAAAGGACTCTCCGTCTCTCGAAGATCTATTGATGTTTTTGCATGTAATTCTTTAAAAAAAGATTCTTTTGCATATATATACATATATATGTATATTTAAGCCCTTAATTAACATGAAAGCTAAAAATTTATAATAACAATCAATTAAATGAAATTGAATAGAAAAAAAAAAAAAACTCTGTCGTTTATTCACTTTACCTGTCACGGTTAGTTTAAATTTTATTCTTATTATTTTTATAATAATAATATTTTTATTATTATTATTATTAGTTTTGTTTTCGCTTTTGTTTTTTTTGTTTTTTTTTTTTTTTTTTTTTTTTTTGAAATGAAAGAAAGTTTTAGGTATTTGTGTATATTTTATAAAAATCAAATCTTATGTTACTCTGTACACACAGCATCCGAACCAAACTTATTGAAGATGCGTTTAAAACAAAGTGTTATAGAACGTAAAGCCCGAATATGCGGACCAGCCGGTTTTCGAAGGCATGAACGTTTATTACATGCGGCCCAACGACGTCAACAGAAACAGAATTCCGCCTTAACAAGTATGTATGTGTATATACGTATATCAAGAAAAAAAAAAAAAAAAGAAATCCATCAACCATACATATGCACAGCGGTTGAGTAGAGAGTTAATACTTCTTTTTTTTTGAATAAATTTTTTACACACGATGTATATTCTTTAATTGTTTCGTTATTGTTGTTCAAAACTTTTTTGTTGTTCTTTAATTTTCGTATTAACTCGCTACTAACTATAATCGAAAGCTTGACTGAATGACTGAATTGTCTTGTACAAAATTTTTTACGATTATTGTATTGTTTGATTGTTTTTTGTTTTATGTTTTTTTGTTTTTAAATAAAATTTTTTGTTTTCTTTTCGGTTAGATTGTAATAGTACCTCCGATTCTGGACCCAATTCGCCGCCCTCATCTAGTCTTTCAGCTGCCAACGTTGTGGGCGCAAACCGTGGTTCGCCTACCAGTGCTCCTATACAAGAAGAGAATGAAGACGGCAGTCAATATCAGCCTGGTCAGCGCAGCAGCATTAATGATTTGTCATTGTTTAGTTCACCTTCCATGCCGAACATATCCTTGGGCCGTCCTCATTTGCCAAATGCTCATAATAATACGGCTGCCAATTATGCAATGCTGGCGGCTTTGCGTCAACATGTTAACTCTATTCCGCCAACAGTGGCCAATACGGGTCCTCCAACTTATTACAATCCTTTAGCAGTACCATTTGGACGGCAACCAGTGCCACCACCTGGTGTTATGATACCTCCATCTGGAAGCGCTGTTGCTCCGCCTCAATCACCGGTAGTACGTTCCGCTTCGGCCACCTCTACATCGTCATCGCAGGCTTCTCTAGTGGGTGATGTAGCCCCACCACAGGCGCATGCAGCTTCTGCCGGAGCAACAGCTCTTATGCATGTCGCTTCCACGGGGGGAATACATACTGTTGCTTCAGCTGTTAGCCATTCATCACAATCTCCCACTGCTATATACGGTCAGCCTATTACGGATGCTCAGGTAGCCCAAGCACATCTCAATAAACAAGGACATCGTCCCTTGGGTCGCACGCAATCAGCTCCATTGCCTTTGGGACATCCCATGTTAACAGGAAGTGGACAGATTAATATCGCGCAAACGCATTATGAAAATAGTGATGTAAGCGAAATAATTTTATTTGAATAGATTAGCTATCTTCACACTTGTTGATATGCATATTAAATTTTCTTCAGGCTGAGCGTCAAGCTTACGAACAACATTTACTACTCACACAAAAAATCCGACAAACTGTACTAACCCGCAGCGGGGGTACAGCAGTCCGAGATACTCAACTCAAAGAAGAGGACGCCGCTGAAGTTATGGATCTCACCGATAAAAAGAAACCACCAAAGACGGTGCTAACTAGCACGATACCTACCAGCACTTCACAAAATTTACCTAACGCAACAGCACCCACGTATCCCGTACCCCCGCCAGCTTGCATCCCAAAGGGACCCAACAAGTTGATGCGTGATAAAGAGTATTTGCAACAGCAACGGGAATTATTGTATATGCAATCCTTGCAAATGGATGATGCAGTAGCTAGAGGTCTAATAAGACCCCTATCGCGTACTCTCTCCTCACCTTTAGTACATTTAGGACCGCATGGCTTAAGTCAAATACCTGACACTGGTCAAGCAACACATGTTCCTCATGCGGGACCAATTGTAACATCATCTTCGGCTGATCATATACCACCCGTAAACCTAACATTACCACACGGTCGACAACTTATCGATCTCTCAATGGCGGCTCATAGCACACAACGCTCCACCGCCGATGCACTAGGTACACTAGCCGGGCATAAAATTACTACCGGTCTAGCTTACGATAATCTCATGCTCAAACATGCCTGCATTTGTGGCAACAATGCCATTCATCCTGAGCATAGTGGTCGCTTACAAAGCGTGTGGGCGCGTCTAAACGAAACTGATTTAGCTAAGCGATGTCATCGCCTACGATCTCCTAAAGCCACGCTAGAAGAAATACAATCCGTGCACACTGAAGCCCATGCTATGCTCTTTGGTTCCAATCAATGTCAGTTGGCAGCAAATCGTCAAAAATTCGAAAGCGTTGCACCCTCAGCCAGTTTTGTGCGTCTATCTTGTGGTGGTGTAGGTGTAGATTTGGATACTACATGGAATGAACATCATACAGCGCTAGCAGCTCGCATGGCGGCTGGTTGCGTCATAGATTTAGCCACTAAAACTGCTCGAGGGGATTTGAAAAATGGTTTTGCTGTAGTGCGGCCACCGGGCCATCATGCTGAAGCAAATTTGGCAATGGGCTTCTGCTTCTTCAATTCTATAGCCATAGCAGCAAAATTGTTAAGGCAACGTATACCTGAAGTACGAAAAATTTTAATCATAGATTGGGTAAGATTTCCTCTAAAAAAAATTGAAATAATTTCATAAATAAATTAGTTTTCATCTTATTACGTAGGACGTCCATCATGGTAATGGAACTCAACAAGCTTTCTATGATAATCCTGATGTATTATATCTTTCCATACATCGTCATGATGACGGTAACTTTTTTCCCGGTACTGGTGGACCGACTGAGGTAAAATGGAAGATTTAATATCATTAACGCTACTTGACTTACTAAGTAATTGCTATTTTTAGTGCGGTTCCGGAGCTGGTTTGGGATTTAACGTAAACATTTCCTGGTCGGGCGCTTTAAATCCACCTCTCGGCGATGCCGAATATATTTCTGCATTCCGCACCATTGTGATGCCTATTGCTCGCTATTTTAATCCCGATATCGTTTTAGTATCAGCTGGTTTTGATGCTGCTGCCGGTCATCCCGCTCCATTGGGTGGTTACTTGGTATCCCCGGCCTGTTTTGGTTTTATGACTTGCGAACTTATGCAGTTAGCCAATGGTAAAGTAGTGTTAGCTTTAGAGGGTGGCTACGATTTACCTGCTATTTGTGATTCGGCACAGGAGTGCGTTCGAGCCTTATTAGGAGATCGTCTCTCACCTTTGCAAGAAAATGAATTGAATCGTCCACCATGTCAAAATGCCATTGACACACTGCAAAAAACCATAGCCATACAGGTAAGCCTTTGCCTTAATTTATAAAGCGTACTCTCATTCAGAAATTGAGGGTATATTAAGTTTTTGTCGGTCTAAACTCGCGCACTCTGCCGTCTAAGTGCAATTATTGTTAACTCGACATCGAAATTGGGACAGCGAGTTAATAACGCATTTGATGTAGATTCTTTTGCCTTAAAATCCTTATCACAGCAGTTAACAAATTCAAGTAACTTGCTTTCAAAGATAGCTTAGGGCCTGCGCTATCGATCTGAAATTTGACACAAATATTTGTCAGCCTTATCCCTTGACCAGCCTGAGCATATTTTCTTAGGCTGAGAATCATTTAATGTCCGCGTGAAAGGGAATATAAGTTTAGCTTCTTCTTACTTCTTAAACCTAATTCAAAGATTTCTCAATTCGTTTTTAGACCTTACAAATAAAAATCAGAGATCATATCAAGGACATAAATTTTATATTCGACCAGAGATTTAATGGATTGGTGCTCTGCATCGACCTTCTTTCAAAGCCTCAACTTAACAAATTGAAATGAAAATCTAAAATCCGATATATATGTGTGTGTTTTCATAGCTTCATCGAATATATTTAACAAATCAAAAAGTAAATTCATTTGCAACCGAATCTTTTATACCCGTCACCGTTATTCTGAAAGAAAGTTAAAAAGCAAACACTAAATTGCAATACTCTACAATGTTGGGTGGGCGTGGCCGATTTTATCAATTTTTGTGGAATAAAAGTGGAAATTCGTTTCATATATCTGCAACAGACATCTCCATTTTTGCTACCTTGAGTACATTTACCACAGCAATTAACAGGCATACGAACAGACAGACTGACGAACATATTTAAAGCGATTAAATATTGATATTAATCAGTAATATTTAGACGTTATAGATTCTCTGAAACTTCGACAAAAGAACGAGATTTTCATATTCCGTAATAATAGGGTAGGCGTGGCAGATTTCTTCTTTTTTCTGTACAGGTATTGCAGAAAAATCCATAGAAAATAAATTCAAACTGCTATCGCTGTATCTGTAATTCAGAAATGAAAACAACAAAAAATACAATCCTTTTAATTTAACAAACCGAGCTAGTCTTCGGCTATGTTGTACTCTGCACGTTTCCTTTGACCGCAATTCAGCGCCGTTTCAATACAAACCTGCGGCCAAGAGCTTCCAAAATTTCAGAAGGAAGCTTAAGAAACCTTGTAAACATATCCTTGATAAAGTGTCAAGTATTAACTTTTAAATCGATCTAGGCGTGTCCGTCTCTGTCCGTCTATGTGTTCAAAAAAAAAGATATCGTTCTAAAATTCAACAGAAACAATGGAAATTATTGCAGGACTGTCGGTATTGAAAATGAGGCAAATGGCAAGCCCACAAATATAAATATTAGAAACACCTCAGTGTGACAAAAATTCCTAATGTTTTCTATAGATGATACTATATGTATATGTATACACATTTATACAAAATTGAAGAAAATCGGCCACGTCCACTCAACATTATAGAGTACGAAAATTTCATTTTTCATCCGATGGTAAATATAAAAGATACCGCCACAACCGAATAAGTGCAATTTTCTTACTCAATTCTCAAAATTCTCAAAAGCTATAACTATTCTTCTCTTTTGGCTTTTTACCTAGTCCCAGCATTGGCCTTGTGTACGTCGTTTAGCGCATACTGTAGCGATGTCTGCTCTAGAAGCTATTAAAATTGAACGTGATGAATCGGAAACTGTAACTGCAATGGCTGGACTTTCTATGCAGCCTTTAAATAAGTAAGTAGTGCAACATTTTCTTTTTAATTTATGATGAATGTGATATAGTGTATACATGGTTTTCATTAGCATAAATAGCCAAAACGATTTGGGTATATCTGTCCGGCAGTCCGTTTGTTAATATTACGATTATGATTTTACAAATTTTATTTAGAACGCCAAATTTGATTTTAAATGTTTTTTTTTTTTTCTTATCAAATCTGTTGGTTACTGATTTTATTATGCCTTCAAAATTGCATATGCTTTGATTTTCGGGTCTTGGTGATGAACTGAACATTTCTCTTTGGCTTCAAGCTTGATTGTGAAATACTTGAATGCAATGATTTTGTCGCCTTTGGGAGACAAACCAATAAGAATTTACTGATCAAAGGGAACATTTAAAAAAACTCTGTAATATGGCGGTGTATTGGGAAGAACCCTACGGTCATAATATATGAAGGCGAAAAAATTTCATAATACTGCTTGTTCACTTATATCAATTGTTGGGCCCCAAATCGGAACGAAAAGGAGATCAACTGGAAGACGATAGCACTTTAAAAAATAATAAGGAGGTCATTATTCATATCAAATTCGAAGATTTCGATCTATCGCCACCAGTTCACGTCTGCAATTATTCTCCAGATTTAGTTTACATCCCTAACTGCACATAGCTGCGTTTATCTAGCCAACTAAGTTAACTTAAATTTTAAAAATTATTCGATTTCGTTTACATATAATTACGCGAAAGTTTCATTATATGTATGATATATCGTGAACGATCAATATAGCGAGTAGCGAATTTTCACTAAAATACCATAAACAAACTATTGATTCCTAAGCTTGGCCTAAGCTGAATATGATTTCTTTTCCACTTACTCTTACTTTATTTCTAAAAACCTTTTTGTTTTCAGAACATTATCTTGTGATGATACCGAAGAACCTATGGATCAGGATGAAACCAAATAAGGGAAACCATATTGAGGGATTTAAGGAAATTTTTTGTGTCACCTTTGGCATAAATTAGATGAAAAGTTTTTTGTCATTAGCAATTGCAAGGCTTTCTAGACAAAAGAATTGTTTTTCATCTTAAAAAATAATGTAAAACTTGGTGAAATTTTTTTTAAAAATTGTTTTGCGGCAGTTGACCATAACATTTGCCATACAGAGAAAGAAACGCCGGCGACAAAGGAAATTACAAATTTCTAAAAATACGTTTCTAATTTTTCAAAAAAAAAAAAAAAATTAAAAAGAAAATAAAGTGAAAAAAAAAAAACAAAAAAAAAAAAATCAAAGAAACACTACTATTTAAAAAGAAATACAAAAATGTAAATGGGGACCTGAGGGTTAAATCTGCTGTTGTCTCCTTTCGTGGAAAGAAAAAATTTTGAAAATTTTTTTTAGAACAAAATTTTATACATTTAAGAAGAAAAAATGAAAGTGTTTGCTAAATATTATTTAGCTTAAACACTTTTTTGTTTGTAGTTGATTTTGTGTACGTGTGGCTGTGCCACTTATAGTTTTATATACTAAAACGGAAGTAAAAGTTAAAATATTTTTTTTTTTTTTGCATTTAAATTTAATTTAAATGTTTAAAAATTTTCACTATTAATATAAAAATAATACGAACATTGCAAAAATTAAAAGAAAAAAAATTCAATTGAATTGAATTTTCTATGTTAGAAAACTATTAAAAGAAACTATTGAAATTGTAAAACTATATTATCTTGATTGATGTGTATGTATTGATGTGTAGCATAACATAACATGTGTAACGTAAAAAATAAAAGGAAAAAGCAAAACAAATAAATAAAACATATATATTGTGTGTATATATATATATATATATATATATATATGTATATGTAAAAAACTAATTTAATGTTTAACTTGAGTGTAGCTTAATTTTATTTTAAATTTTTACCTTTTTTTTTTTTTTTACTCTTAGAAAACAGAAACTCATTTAACAGAAAACATGACAAACGTAAAATATAAAATAAACATAAAGATAACTAATTTATAAATCTGTATAAGTATAAAGACCACTTACACATGTATATTTATCGCTGTTACTAAAAAAAAAAAAAAAAAAAAAAAAAA
>CCAG010012474.1:0-24592 GCA_001077435.1 Glossina morsitans morsitans
AAAAAAAAACCCCCTCCCACATATATTTTTTCCGTTTTTTAAAAAAAAAAAAAAAAAAAAAAAAAAAAAAAAAAAAACAAGTGAAGTAATTATGAAAATTTTATAAAATTTACAAAATGAAAAAAAGTTTTAAGTGTATAACAAAAATAATAAATTGAAATAAAAAACAATTATTTGTCCAATGTTTTAAAAACATAGAAAGAAAAAAAAATACAAAAAAACAAAAAGAATGATACAAAAACAAAAATTATTAATATGTATAAACATTAGGTTTGATAAAAAAGAAAAACAGAAAAAAACAAAAATTGATATGCTTGGTTGAAGAATTCTCTCATGCGATATATGATCAGTTTGTGATAACGAACGCACTAGTTACCTTAAGCTGTGGCACAATTTTAACAACGATTGATTTGTTCTAACGTGTTTGCGAAAAATAAATAAATAAATAAAATGCTAAAGTTTGTGATGAATTGTAGAAAAAAGAAAAAAAAATACAAAATGAAAACCAATTTTATGTATATATATATATATATATCTATACATATATATATATATCTATCCATATATAACGTATACGTATCAATGTTTTAAATAAGGAAAAAAAATTTTTTTTTATCTACTATTAGATACTAACGGGCTTAGCACTAATTGATTTTATCCTTTTTTTAGCGTAGATAACGGGATTTTATATAAAAAGAATTATCTACTTGTCGACCTAATAGATTTAACGATTTCTATCCAAAGCCATCGAAAACATTAAACAAAAACGAAGAAAAAAAAACAACAACTAGTAAAATTGACAATAAATTTTAATTTGATAAAAAATTTTTAGCAGCTAGCTATACTTAGAGACGAATCGGAATTATGAAAACTTACAATTAGAAATGTAAGTGAAATCGCCCAAAATTTCTGTTATAAACAATGGGAACTAAGTCAATTATTGAAGATGATAAAATTTTCAATTTCCTTATTGCTGTCATAGTAAGTTCCCGCCTTTCTGCTAAAATGATCTTTCATCAAGTCTAAGTTTGCTTTCAATTTGTAATAAACCTTCGAGTTGCATTAGCGAAGAGCTTAGGATATACAAAATATTAGTTAGTTAACTAAAAAACAAAATTATTGTTTGCCTTTATCCTGAAGGTTGTCACAGATTTATTTATATTACAAAATTAGGAGGGCTTATAGGTTAGGTCTTGGAATGCAAAAAAAAATTCAGTGAAAAATTCTTCCTGAACAGTTTTGTATTTTGAATTTATTTGAATTGACTTGTCAGGTGTGGAGGGCTAATATTAACTTTATTGCATTATTCCATGGAGTATGATTAGGCAAAAATTTGGAATCAGCTCATCTCCGTCTGGATAATGATCAGATGATGTTATAGTTACAAACTAAAACAACAAACCAAAACAAAACAAATTAAACCTTAACTTCCTCCCGGATTTACGCTCATCGGTGCAAATCTGACGGTTCCGTTTAAAGGAATTGATAGGTTCGCTTAGGATTTGTAAATTTTGAAAATTATTTTTCAAAAAATTGAAATAAATCTTTATTTTGGGTACATACTATAATGTACTAATTGTTTTTATGCGATGGTGTATTAAACATTTGCAGTTATCTCACTCCAGTTTAGCGAATAAATTCATTTTAAGACGATCGTACTCTTCTTCGATTGATTCAATCGAGGAAAGCGAAGCATTCTAATTCTATCATTTTGCTTGTAATACGGAAAAATCGAAGATCCCATAAAGAATCGTAATTCTCAACCAGGAAATTCTTATCCCATTTTGCCAGGCCATCTTTTTGCACAAAAGGCTAAAAGCCGACTAGTTTTCGAAAACGATTGGAAAAAAGATCTGAATCATCTTAAGTAGCTAAAATATTAAAATACGGAGTAAGTTAAAATACTATTAGCCTATAGCAGATATCAATGCGCAATCCGGTACAAATATTATCTAAAAACGTTCTCGATCAGTTATTGCTGTCGCAAGAGCTGCCGCATACACTCAGTAAATAAGAAGCGTCAATATTAAGTCGATATACACGGATTGAATTTTCAGTGTGATGGACGATACTCTCCTTAAAATTAGCATATGGCCACAGTTATAGTGAAGACATAACATTTGAAAATCCAGTTCGTCAGAAGATTCACTATCTCGTTAGACTTTGACTACTCCATGCACCTCACCACGAGATAATCATTCTTTATATTTTCGTTTAATGAGTATATCGGCAGCGCCATAACTTCTCTAAATGGTTGGATGAATGATGAAGATGGCGAAGAACTTTTCAAAAAAAAAAAGCAGAAATTTTTTGTCATCACAATGTTTTTGTAGGTGATGATCATGTACATGACGCTGTCGATGGCGACGATAGCACACAGATTCAAATAAAAGTTACGATAATTACAATTTCATTGATGACGATGCTGAGAACATACAAGACTCGGATATACCCGAGTTAGATAATGTTGTGGAACAAATAAGGAATTTAGAAGTCGCTAATACATATACCGCAGCCAATTTATTCATCCACCACCACAACAACAACAACAACAGCAACAACAACGGCAAACTTTATCTTCTCAGTGCTCTGATGAACTTATTCCTCCATCAAACTCGCTCCAAACCTTAACTCGATGCAATATATCTGCAGACGTGATCATCACTCGGTATGCGATAAAGAGCATCCCAAGTTTCTCTTTGATAGGCAAGGTATACGAATAATGTTTCACAAGTTTAGCGTAACCCCCTTTATAATCACAATCACATTCACATTTTTAGTATTTTAAATTATAATATAAATGGCACAACTTTTACAAATCTCATATACAGCCGAATGGAATTTCCTCATTTCAAAATGCTTTGAACGGTAGGAATGGCGCCATAACGAGTATTAGCGAAAATTTACAGCCTGAACATTTTATGGCCATAATGAATGCTTACGACAATCATATTTTATTCGCTGGCAATGCTCTAAACATAGTTCGCATTGTATTCGTATTCATGGCAAAGTGTGCCTGGTCGTTGGTGTTTAATATAAGCGTTCATTAATCAAGGATAATTTATTGGCCTCATTTCAAAGTGGATTAAGCTTGCTCAGTGCTTGCCGATAGGAGATGGAACATTTTGTTTCAAATGTCTCAAGTGGATAATATAAAGATGCAGGAAAGTTTTACCCTAAGCACGCTTACCCACCACTCTTACCAACATGAAGTTGATTGATGAAATTTGCTTAACAAAGGTAAGTGCTTTCATTACATTTCTTCCCTTCCATTGCTAGTTGATACAAGGAAGTGTATTGTTCTTTTCTCTTTTGTAAACAGGACATGGCAACAGTTTCCCAGAAATTAACTCAACTAATACAGGATACGCATTGTGTACATTTAACCCAGAAATAAAACATAGTCTATATATATGAAAAAAAACGAAAACATACATTGCACTCACCTACATACATACTAAATGTTACTATTATCCTGCAGCAACAGCCATAGTTCATAACCCATGATTTCTTTTTATCAAAATCCTTTAGCCGATACATGTTTTAGTCATATTTCCTTTAATTAATTTCATTGGGTTTTGTATTCTGATCGCTACAATAGTCATAAAAAGTTGTAAGTGTAATTTGTATAATGATGTTCATATTAAAGGAAATTTTCGTAACGTTATTGTGTGTGTCTCTGTGTGTGTATATGTATCAAATTAAAAGTTTTCATTTTATATATTTTCGTTTTCTTTTGAATTCCACAAAGGTATAAGAAAGTCTGTTTCTTTTTATACCCATCACTGAAGGATTTGTCGAAACGTTTGCAATGCCCGCAAGGAAGCATCGGAGACCCCACAAAGTATATATATATTCTTGACCAGTATCAAATTCTGAATCGATTTAAGCATGTCAGTCAATCAGTCGGTCTGTCTGTCTGTCTGCGTAATGTCTGTTATAAACATTTCCCTGGCCGCAAAAATGAAGCTATCGACTTCAAGTATGGCAGAAACAGTGGACGTGCTTGCACGCAGACTGGTGTTGAAAATAGACCAAATCGGTTGAAAGACATGCCCACAGCACCACGTAAACTGAGAATACCTCTAGTTTTCAAAGAGAATGAAAAATTGCTTTTTGCTCATTCCTCATAAACTATGACAAATGAATGTACAAAAAATTTAACCCATATTCTATGGGCGATGGTGCAACATGGAAACAACTGACCACGCCTACCCCATATTATAGTGTATCAAAACTGAAGTATTTTTTCAATGCCTCTATAACGCGCAGAAACAAGCTTCAAAACCCCCCATAAAGTAAATAAATTTTTGGCCAGTTTCGGGTTTGGAATGCACATAAACATGTTCGCCTGTTCGTTTGTTCATCTGTCTGTTTGCGTAACTTTGTAGTATCTGTAGTGAAAATGCTCCCGTTATCGAAGATGAAGATATCGCCTACAAATTTGCAAAGGAATTTGGAATTGACCTAAACTTTTCAAGAGACACGCCTACAACGCCCACACGCCTCTACGGCAAAAGCATTTATTTTGAAAATAGAAGAAATCAACTGCGTCCACTCCATATTATAGAGCGTAAGAATTTTGTTCTCTTACTTCGTTTGTCATATATGGAGTGATGGGTATAAAAAATTCGGTCTCAACCGAACTTAATTTTCTTACTTTTTTTTTGTTTTTTTTACTCTTTTTTTCTTTTTTGTTGTTTCTTAAATACTATAAGTTGTCAGTGTACTTTACTTTACTTGGATATCACAAAATATCGATATAAATATGATAAGCTATTCCTGTTTTGTAAAATAAGAAAATTTATGAATTTTTTTTCTTTTATTTATTTTTTATATACTACGATTATTAAGTAAGCTTCTCCTGCGTCTTTGGAACACAGTTTGTGTACTGAATTTCAATTTTAATAATAAAAGAAAGAAAAGAAAGAAAAGAAAGAAAAAAAAGACAATTATAAAAATCGTAGTTCCTTAAATTAAATAAATTATTTATAAACAGAAAAAGACACAATGTGTATTTTATTAACGATTGTGTCACTTGAATAATTCGGCACATTTTTCGTATTCTATCTTCGTATGGACGCTAATAAATATTTGTCGAATTGATTGAAATGCGTTCAAATGATCAATTTTCACCCATCACTGTAACGATATGTATACACTAATAGGTTGATGCAGAACTGTCAGGCGTTTTTAAACGATATTAGTATTGAAGCAAATCGGAGAAAAATTCGGACACGTTCGGCTGTATTGTTGTCGTTGAGTTCGTGGAAGACCCATTCAGCCAATTTCCATACCTTTCCAAGCTTTTTGATTGAATGGTCTACATTAAAGTTGAACACAGTTACATGGACATACATTAAACGGATTGATGGAGGGATAAGTTTAGACCGGTATAATAAAAAATGGGTCTATCTTAAGCCCTTCCAGATTTTACGTACGTCCGGGCAAATCTAATATGCTCTGTTTCATAAGTGGTATAGGATATAATAATATTTAGTCCACAAAAAAATTTAATAAATATATAGTGCTATATACAGAGGTCCTCCGCATAACGCGGTACTTATCAAAAATGATTTCCATCCAACACGGTACAAAATTTGCGGTTACAGCATGGAACTGATTTCAAAAAATCGAATATCTGTTCCATTCGACTTTTTTCAGTTGCTTTTGACTTTTATTTTTATTTTGTTGTTGACAAGAGGAGTGTCAACCAACTTTGAGAAAGGGGACGATATCAGCTGCGAGTTTTGATGAAAACTTATTTTGTAATCGCTATCATTTCTTTTTCCATATATTTTTAATTTTTGTATTTGAAGTTTAAATGTTTTTTTTAACTTCGAAACACGGTTTCGACACAGTACAAGGGACGCCTGTACGTATAATCGTAATTTGTTGAAGGTTATTGTTAAATTTATTGAGACCATAACGAGAAGTGTGTTTTTATACTGTTACGCTTCTTTGCAATTATTGCGCTTCCCTCTATTTCCCAAGTCGAATGTAATATGCATCTTATTCCAGCCTGTTAAGATTGCCATTGGGGAAAATTTCGAACCTCTATGACTGTCCGGACACCCAAAAGTAATTATTATTATTGTTAAAACGGAATTACCTACAATTTCATATTTTCAACACTAATGTGAGACGTACTAATCACAATTTAGAATTATTTGTAATTTTTTGGACAAAACTGCTTTTTTGCCGTTTGTTATAAAATTAACAATCACGGCAACTATGCCACTCTTAAAGCGCAAAACACAATGCTTGCGCTATTTATTGCGCGTGACTCACGAACTGTCAAAATAAAATTCGCTTTGTGTATTTAAAGAGAGTTGAACAAGTAGATTGCGCTGCCTTGAGCGTCTTTCGCAAACACGTAAACATTGTTTGTGCGAGGTTTTTGAGAAACAAAATAGAACACCCACACTGATGTATTCACAAAAGCAAGACAAAATCATATAGTTTTATATGAAAGAAAAAAAATTGAATAAAACTATAAATTTAACTAAAGTAAATAAATTACAAAAATAATTTTTCAAAGAAATTTCTCACTCTATTAATTCTGCACTACATCAATGCTTATGTAAACAATCGCTAGCCATATGAATTTTGCTTTGGCAACGTAGGCAAACTCTGCGTTTCACTGATAACGCAAGTATTATGTTGCGTGCTTAAGAAGATCCGTCAAGCGTTTATGTTTTCTTTGTTTGTTTGTTTTTCTTTCTTTGTTGCGTTTATTTTGGCAGAACATGTGATAAATGGCATTTTGGTCGTGTTTTGTTGTATTTGATTGGAAAATGAAATAAAATAGATTTGGTTAAAAAACGTGAATAAGCTTGCAAAGTATATATAAATATAAGGGAAGTAAATTTAACCGAAGACAAATACTATTTGATGCGAAGTATAAATATTTAAGAGGACAAAGTGAATAATTAATTATATATTACATGTCGCACAAAATGACGTCGACCAGTAAAAGTATGAAGTTATCTTCATTCGCGGCTGGTGGAAAATTTTCGGGTAAAGCAGGCCAATCGTCCGTCACACCTTTATCACCGGAAAACGAAAACGCAACCGGAATAGTAAATATTCCTATTATCCGTACTAAAGATATACCTAAACAATTGCCACTCTATGCGGCTGCTTTATTACGTTCTTCGGAAGATTATTTGGCTGCCGAAGATTTGGATAATGTTCAGTTAGAATTGGAAACTTTATTATCCAGCGTTGCCTTGCGTTATAGAATTTTAAAATCTGAGTATGATAGCCTAGAAAAAGATGACAAAAATAAAGAAAAAAAATCGAAACATTCTTTGCTAGTTAGTGGTAATGTAATGGAAAAACAACCAGCCCCTCCGGCCACTTCAATAACCACTTGTGGCAAACGTAAACGAGATGAAACTGCAACTGTACGCAAACCAAAACATGGTTCGGTAAAACAAACAAAAAATCTACATAATAAGAATAGTCCGGTCGCTCCACATACAGATGATAGCATGGAATATATACCAAGTAGTAGTCACGGTTTGCATGGGCCGAATCGAGAACATTTACAAAAGGTAGCTTTACCAAAAAATGATACTCCGAACAAGTTTTGGCTTTCGGTAGAGCCTTATTGTATGCCTTTAACGAACGAAGATTTACGTTTACTAGATGATCTCTTGGAACAGTATAATGGTCCTTTGGTCCCGCCCATACCTGAATTAGGTCCTCATTATTCTACAGTGTGGGCTGCAGAAGATCTAAAAGAAATACAACAGGGATCTAATCCAAATACGGGTAGTCGTTTAAAAAGCCATAATAACGGTTCTACGGATATGCTAAAAAGGGCAGATAATCTTGTTGAAGATTGCATCACAGGACCGTTAACGCAACGTTTAGTTTCTGCTCTTATGGAAGAGCAACTAATGCCGAATTCAACAGATATAGTAGCCGAAAATAGCAACAGCAGCAGCGAAAATACTCATGCTACCGCTCCTATCAATTTCAGATCGTTGACTATGTTACGCAATTGTATTGGCATCGAGAAACGTTTAAAAAAGGAACTTATCGAACAAGGCATTTTAGATATATCCGATTTTCCCAATAACGACGAAGATGAAATTTTGTCTGAAATTAAAAAACTCATTGCCGAACTTTCTACTATAGCTGAGTATAACGGTAACGCGTTGAGGCGTTTACATGACGCAGCCTCTGAAGAAATTAAACGCTTAGAAATCAAACGTAAATTAGATTTAGTTGATCAGGAAATTTTAGAAACTTACAAGCGCACAATTCAAAGTAAAGCTAAACGTAAGCCGTTAACAAGCGAAGAGCAACAAGAAATTTTTCGTTTAACACAAGAACAAAAAACTCTATCGGATCAACTGAACATTCAACACCATCAATAAATAATTTCTTTTGATTTGCTGTTAACTTCACATTTAAGAGCTATGGAGTTATCTTTGTATATTTGAAGATTATCGTCAGAGTAGCTAATAAAAAAAAAAAAAAAAGAAATAAATAAGTTACAACCTAAGGAATTACATATTTTTGTTGGCGTACACACAGGCGCATCCTTTTCAACTTTCTCTTACTGCAGTTGTGAAATCATCTTTGATCAAAATCATACGCATTTTATTTAGTCGATATTCGTCTAAACAATTGGAGGACCGAATTGAAATAAAATGTCAAATAGCCTCAGGAAATCGCTTAATTGTGCTCTGTGTTCTTTTTTTATAAGAATAAGAAAATAACGGATGACTTGTAGTTGAAAACTCGTTTGTGTGGATATATATTTTGCAATTTTAATATTTATATAAATATTTGACCTCTAAATTTCCATTTTTTATTAAATGGTTGAAAATACTTTTCGTGCAAAATTAATAATCTTATGAAAGTCCGAAGTATCCAAATTTTTCTCGAATTGGAATTGGAAAGAAAAGGTGATTTTAGATTTAGTTTACATTAATTTCTTATAAAATCCAACAACAAATAAACATGAAAAGTTGCTTTTGAAATGTGTGTGGCAGTGTGACGTGAATATTAAGCAGGCTTTTCACTCTTATTTATATAATTTACAATGTGTCGAAAAGTGAATATTTCAAAAACAACGAAAAAAAAGCCATCTCCGACTTTCAATATTAATAAAACAAATTTAAACTCCATAGAATATAAGCAAAACTAACTTAATACTGAAGGATAAATAACACTAGTGATTGATTAGGGAGCGTATGTCGTGCGCAATTTTAATTATGATACATTTTATTAAAGTGTCGTCCAATAAATCGTAAAAGAATATTAAATATCGATTAATTCAGTTCAAAATACAACAAAAAATAGGCAAACTTCATGAACATAATAAATAAAAATATAAATAAAAACCTTCTCAAAATTAGAAAGAGAGGTGTCTTCTTGTTATATTTTTGCGTTGGTTCTTCCTTACTTTTCAAATATTTTTCTTTCAACAGCCGCTTAACACTTGCTTATTTGATAAAATGTCCTGTTTTAACATCCTTAACATGCGACTGACTAAGACTTCCAAAGAGAATGCCATGAAATGTTTCGTGACGGTCCGTGATTATGGAAGAGGTAAATATTTATTTACTTTTGGTTATAATATGCGACGCATGGGCGGAAATATGTTTTGTTATTCAATATAAAACGTAATTTTTCTTCTTTTTTTATCCCAACAGCAGTTCATCAATTCTTATAGATTCGGCTTCAAATGAAAAGCCAAATACATGTCGATCTTTTCATCGCTTACAAAAAAAGCAATTAATTAACTCTTTCGATCGAGGAATCAAGCTTTTGTACTTTTAAACAAAAACTTACAATTTATTTTGCAGCTGAACATTTTTTACAAAATGTTTGTAATTATAAAGAAAGTGATACAGGAATGTGAACGTAGGATTATACAAAGTTATTAAATACGACAACAACCTGAAGTAAACGCAAAAAGAAAAAAAAATAGGAAAATTTGAAACACAGAATTACTAAAAATAAATAATGAATTTTGTGAAATTACAAGTAAATGAAATAAACTTAACGCTTGTATCATTATTGCGTTTTTCTAAATATTATGAGAAACAACAATATATTCAAAACTTCACGACCGATGTGATTACTGTTAAATGACATCTTGTTTATAATATTCCGTATAGGATGGATTGCTTATTTTGCACGAACCCAATTAGAAGTTTTAAATAAAGTGATAATAGACTAAAGTTAGTTAGTTAGTTAAAGTTGCTAAAGTTAGCCACTAAATTTAACAGAATTCAATACGTTGTGTTGCCATTTAACAGAATTCAATACGCTGTGTTGCCATTTAACAGAATGCAGTACGTTGGTTGATTGGTGTTGCCATAAAGCATTGTATGGTGCTGCCATGCGATGAAAACCAAACAATTTATTTTACACGAAAGGCATAAAATGAAATGATTATAAGAACTTGTAATTGAAAATATTTGTATAATTTGGATTTGAATGATAAATTAATATTGGACGTATCAGATTACAATTTTGTCTTACAAGTAGATTAATATATTTTTCTAGTTTTAAAATTTTTGTAAAGTTATTGGTTTATTTGATACATTGAAAGCACAATTTAATCATAGTTTTTAATATTTTACTAAAGTTTTCTTCGGAATTTTTTTACTCTCTCTAAAAACGGCTGAATGCTAAATCTGTTAATATTTTAAGACTAGTGTTACCATAAGCAAGAAAATAAGTTCAGTAAATTGTTACAAATTAATAACTTGTCAATTTTTTTAAATAAGTGATAAATAGCTTAGATTACGATACATTTCTCGCCTGTTATTACTTTGTCGTTGCAAATTGATCATATTAATGCGTAATTAAACCATTAATAAACAAGCATTAAGGCGAGCATTGCGAGCATTACTGAGAAAGTAGAATACACGCGAGCAAATGAAAGGCGGAGTGATCATAACTGATACATTTTAAAGTTTTCAAATATTCCAAAAAACGTAAAACAAAAAATGTTTAAAGCTAGCATAATATTTGAAAATAAAAAATTTATTTTTGCTAAAACATTTTTAGCTTCAGCTTTTAGCTTTATTTGTACAAAATGAACGGTGAAAGTGGTATATTCCTAGTTGAACGGTAAAGAGTAAGTCCCGAGAGTACGATTTAGTAGATTTGTTCTATCTTTTAAACTAAAAGAAAAACCGATCAAATATAAAATTTCATTCCATTGCGAAACTAGTATTATATGTATTATATATAGTATATATAATATTATATATATTATAGATCAACCAAATTAGTCCGCGTTTTGTGGATAAGTATTCATGTCTATTAGATTTATATTAGACTACAAAATTATTGACAATATATAAATTTTTATTGGATCAAAGCAAAAAATATTTAATATCTATTAATAAACCTTTTCATTCAAATATCTTGTCAATCAGAGAATGTTACAAAGTGAGGTTGATTAGAGAAAACATTTTTTATCATATTTATAATATTTTGTAAGATATCCATAGAGAAAGGAGAAAACAAAAATGTTGTTAACTCCGATAGGACCAATTTATTTTACGCGCATTCCATTTATGTCCAGTCTTTACTATGCGTTTAAAATATTGTTGTTAAGCTAAACGAAATTTTATAAGAAGTCTTTATTTATTTTACAAATATTTATATAGAAAAAGAAAGACATAACGTATTATGAAATATTTAGATTGATTTTATAAGAGTTCAAGTAAGAAATGTACTAAGGCGTTTACATACATTTACATGAGCTAAATAATCGTCATGATTTGTTATTAGAGGGCGTGATATCGTAGTGTTTAGTTAGTAAGTCTGATTTTGTAGATACTAGAATATTATTGCATATTGATTTGTTTCGTAAGTTAATATCCTCAGTTAAAAAGAGGACATTTTTTATATGCTTCTTCACTTGTAAGCACGTGTTGATAATACTATCGTCGGGTGAAGAGACGTCTATTAAATGCCTACGCTCATCGATAGCATTTTGCGCTTGTAGATGTGGTGATTTGCTTTCAAACTTTTCGTTCAAGTATTTGATGGCACGTATTGCCAAAGTTTTCACACCTTCTTGACTGCCAGATCTTTGCTTTAATCTATCTAATTCCTGTAAAACACAGTAAGGGATAAACAAGACCGTGCCTTCGGTATCTATTTTTAAATGGGAAAACATTTTTGTCATAATAGTGTATAAAAATTCTGAAGCTCATTGATTACAAACCACATAATTTGAAATTGCTAAGATCTTCAATGAAGGATAAATGCTGCAAGAGCACATTTGTGTCCAATATAAAATAATAATATTGGTGAAGCCATTTGCTATTGTTATTTATCCCATCATTGTTCTTTTCAGCAGAGATGCGCAAAAGATTTTCGTTAACAGCATCATAAATATCCCCTATCGACTCATATTTCGAATTAGCGATTTTTGAGATCCTTGTGTAGGTAAAGACCGCAAATTTCTTCTAGTGACGGAGGTCTACAATTGTATGCTTTTTAAATTAAAATATGATACACTCGTTTTTATACATTACCAACCTCTTTGGGTTCTGCGGTATCGACGGGATCCCAATCCATTGCTTCATCTACGTAAAAAGGCAGATCCGTGTATTGAGTAAAAGAAATCTCTATTTCATTAAATCATACCATTTGTTGATATTATTACATTGGTGGGAAGATCAGTGCTTTCAGTACGATTGTTTAGGGGAGAGCCGGAGGATGATAGCACGCCTAGTTCAGTTTCGCTTGATGCTCGCCGTTGTAAGGTGTCACGCAAACATTCCAAACGTTTATTGGCTGTAATCAAAAGTAAGAACTTTACTTTTTTCAATTAAAGATATTTGCGCCTACCCGTTCCTTTTTTATAACCGACATCGTCTGTAGGACAACGTAGTTCGCCTAAAGATTTTGCAGTTTTTATTGCATTCAAATCTTTTAAAGCATTCACAGTTTCCTTTGTGTCTTTTGAGCATGCTTTCCCAACACTCTTTGCTGGCTCTGTCGTCTTACCCATAATAGGAGCAAGTTGTCTTTTGTAAAATTCCTTTATTTTATTTGCAAAATTCGCAGTAAGGTTAGACCAGCTTTTCTTATTCAAATTTTTGGGAGCTTTTATTTGATTACTTGTAGATGTTTCAGGAATTCCGGATACGGCAACAGAGTCCGCGTTTCTTAACATTCTTTTCGGTATATCCTCCTCAACCAATGATTTACGTTTCTCCCGTCTTACCGGAGCTGATATTATTTCTTCGCCATCTTTGCCGACGGATTTAGTTACAGTTGGAATAATGAAAGATGAAGAATTTCTGCTGCTAATTTCGCTCGTAGACGATTCTTTTGGATTTAATTCGATTTGCAGCGACTTTCGGGCAAAACGATTTGGTTTAACGGGAGATTTCAATTGATTTAATTTAAGATTGTTTTGCAATCGTCTTAAACGATCTTGAGCAGGTGTTTTTATGCGGGGCAATTTAGGCGGTGCTTCATTTTTGGTGGTCACTTCATTGCTAATCCATTTCTTTTCTCCGGTTGATGTGTTGAATAGATAATGCCGCCCAGGATGACTTTTAGATGAGCATTTTACCCAGTCCCCCCCATCTGCTTTTTGTGATGCCATTTAGTCTTTTAGTCAAGTTTACAATATTCTACAAAAATTGAAAAATTTTTTTTTCTTAAAATTTCGGAAATAAATGTATGCTTATTTTTGAATAATTAAAAATACATTCGAATTTTATCTCTATTGTCGCTGTAAGAAAATGTATTGTTATTTTTTTTATATGCAGTGTTAACTGTCAGTGTCCATATTTGATGTTCTTTAAGGCAATGTTGTCGTAATTTTTTCAGGTAAGCATAAATGTATTTATTTATTTATTAGCACAAATAATTACAGCACAAATAAACGCGAATCAGTAAATTCTTCATATTGAGTTGTAAAAAAACTGATATCACATAATGAGAAAATCTAAATAAAAAATCACGTTCTTAGCGCGTTTTACATTGTACAACCCAGATTGACATTTGAAACGAAATGAAATTGAAATTTGACAGATTGATCAAACCAGCTAAAGTTAAAACCGCAATCAAATTTTTCAATGTTTTAGACTTTGCTTTAATATATATATATATATAAAGCATCACACAATATAGCAGCACTGTTGACAGACCCATATGATTTCTGGATATTGGTGACCTTCAAACGACCACTAGTTTGCAAGTTACAATGGTTTTAGCGAACAGAGTTTTTTAATTTTCAAAACAATATATAAAAAAGTATTTCGGGTTTTGATTAAACTTAGCATTTGCTTAAAAACGTTACGGCATCTCTTCTCCGTTAAAAATAATAATTTGTTAAAGGTTTGCTGGTCGTCCAAATTAGGCAATTGTTTCAGAAAACATAAAAAAGCCCCTAAAGTCATTTTGAACGAACGCAAACTGGAATTGCGTGAGATAAATGACATTACTAAAAATATCGAAAGTCGTGACATCGCTATGATAATTTAGAGCCTTGCTTGGCACTATTTTTGTAAAATAAGAAGGATTTTTCATGCGAGAAAAATATGTGGAAACCGATGAAACATGGATTTATCACTACATTCTAGAGACAGCCGAGTAGACGGCAATCGGCAAGGCGGCCAAAAAAGGAGTTTTAATAAAATAGTCGTAACTTGTAAACTAACTGTGGGAATGGCATAAACTTTTCACACATTTCATTTGAAAGCTGGTACTATTCAAAAAGCCGTAAGAATTCGTCAATAGTGGCAACATCTTCGACTCGATGAATGATGAAATAAGAGAAGAAAAATTGCTATTAAACAGATTCAATAACTGAGGCTGAATCGATTCGGATAATAAAAATTACATATATCTTTCGTCATCCTGAATTTTCCATTTCATCCGCACACATTTAATATATTGTTAGTATGATTGATGTACGCTACTAAAAGACAAAAAAAAATTGTCAAACCAAAAATCGCGAGTAAAGATCTATCGTGCTAATATCTTCGAATATTTAATTTATAACCGGTTGGTCGTTTTTATTCGATCAGAATAAATAGCATTCCTATATGGTGCATGCTTGTAATATGACTCGGGTGCGCGAAATTTGTATTAACAAAGCAAATATACAATGTCTTTAGTCATTTTTTTATCTAAAAAGTTCTTTGTTATCAGACAGCTGATGGTTTTTTAGTTCATTCCATATGTTGCGGTTTCTTTTTTGCATCAGCTGTTCTGACAGTGCTTCCGACTCTGGGTGTTATATTTTCACTTGCGTTATTATCATGTACCGCATCTTATTAGCAGTGTAGAAGTTTTGCCTAATAGTCCCATTTTGAACGAAAATCACTTGTTTTTAACTTTTCAGCCGGCACGGTTGCGATTTATTTTCATTTGCATTCGGTTTCGTTTTTTGTTATATATATAATTTTATAAAGGTTTTTTTTTTAGAAAGTTTTTCGAAAAATAAGTGCAAAAAATGATTAAGGTAAGTTTAAGTGTTGCAGTGATGTGGTTAGCAGATTATCGAAGTTATATTTTTTATTTTTTATAATTGACACACAAAATGGTACAAAGTCCATTTTTAATTTACCGTTATAAGTACATAATACATAATAATCTCCATTACACAATCATTAATTATTATATTAATGCTTTCGTTTATCTTCAGAATGCTGTTTCTTTGGTTACTGGTGGGGCTTCGGGTTTAGGTCGTGCTACTGTTGAACGTTTGGCAAAACAAGGAGCTCGCGTTGTATTGGCTGATTTGGGTACCTCTAAGGGTCAAGAGGCTGCCAAAGAATTAGGCGACAATGTAGTATTTGTTCCGGTTGATGTGACGTCCGAAAAGGATGTGACTAATGCTATGCAAACAGCTAAAGATAAGTTCGGTCGTTTGGATTTGGCAGTAAATTGTGCCGGCACAGCTGCTGCTGTACGTACCTACAATTTCAATAAGTCGACTGCACACAGATTGGAAGATTTTACGCGTGTCATTATGATTAATACCGTAGGCACTTTCAATGTCATACGTCTAGCAGCGGGTTTGATGGGCACCAATGAGCCCAATCAAGATGGTCAACGAGGTGTTATTATTAACACAGCTTCGGTGGCTGCTTTTGATGGTCAAATCGGTCAGGCTGCTTACTCGGCTTCAAAAGCCGGTGTCGTAGGCATGACACTACCCATTGCACGTGATCTTAGCACCCAAGGTATACGAATTTGCACAATTGCTCCAGGGCTATTCAATACTCCAATGTTAGCTTCTCTACCGGAAAAAGTGCGCACTTTCTTAGCCAAATCCATACCATTTCCACAACGATTGGGGGAGCCTTCCGAATACGCGCATCTAGTGCAAGCCATATACGAGAATCCTCTAATGAATGGCGAAACTATACGCATTGATGGCGCTTTGCGCATGCAGCCTTAAAGGATCTAATATTTTTGTTGCTTTAAGAAAAACTTTTATTTTTCTTTCTCAGAAATATTTTGCATTTACTATATTTTTCTAATGTTTGCCTTTGTTCGTGTTTTTTCTAGAATTTCGAGTTCTATATAAAGCCATTTCTTAACAATAAAGTCTAATATTAAAGAGAAATGAAATGTTGAAGAATAACAGCAACTGAGTTAAATGCAAAGTTCACGAGTTGGAATAGATCATCATCATTATCGTTATCATCGCATTCATTATTATCAACGTCAGTTTACTTGTTTCTTATAATAAGAGCAAAGTCGATTCTTGGTCGCGAAGGTAGGGTGTATTTTTTTTGCCAATTTTTGGTTAAATTCGTCTTGATTAGTAGTACACTAATGTATTGTTTTGCTGTTTTGTAGATCAAATTAAATACTTTTCAATATCAAGAATATTTTGTTATGTCAGGTAAGAAGTCTTTCTTCAAACTCGTCCTTTTTGCCGATCTATTCACGCATTGAAGAGAGAAGACGAGTTTGAAGATTTTTTCAGTTATTAATAATGTATATATACAATTCATATATTTCCCTATTTGGGAGACAACAAAATCGAAAAGTTTTGCTTACATTTAAATGGACAAAGTGTAAATAAAAGAGAAAACGAATCTTTGGGAGATTCAGGATGCAAGAATTTATGTAACTATAAGCAGGATTAAATAACTAAGCAGGCTAATTTTTGCCGATTGGAAAGACGCGTACATATACGTCGTTCTAGTATAATGCATAGCCTCGATAGTGTGTCCCATTAAATGGGCCCCTGTACTTATGTTGAAAATATTAATTGGTGGATAGACGTCCTTTATCATGGAAAAATAAGCACATAAATACGCCACAGCTCTCATTACGCCGTATTAAGAGTGCCGAACACACTCTCTTTTTCCGTGAAAATATTAATCTGATTTGGGCGCGAATATCTATTATAGAAATCTATTATCTATCTATCTATACAATTTGCAATTATAAAGAATGGTGAAGTGTGTTGGGCAATCGATAATAGGTTTTTATATCAACCGCTGAAGAATGGAGGCATATTTCTTTTGTCTAAATGTTTGTAATACCCAGAAAGAAGCTGAAGAGATCGCTTGAAGCATCTAGGTAGGCTTGATCTAGGTATGTCTATTATCCGTCTGCTAAATTATGTAATATTTGCATAATAAAATTTGACAAAGAAAATTTTTGTTTTTGTATGTAGATTGATATTGAGAATAGGTCAAGTTAATCAAATGACACGCGTACAGCATAACATAAACTACGAACTCTCCTACTTTCTGTGTTTTCTGCTTATTACTTCCTTATTGCACCCAATATTACAGAGCCCACGCTTCCTTAAGATTCCATGCGTAATTAAGAGGCTTTTTTTGTTGTAGTGATTGCTGTTGTTTCGCGTACCGTCGACTGCTTGACTTAATTGCTTTTTATATATATATATATGTATACATATATATTTCTATAACCAAAAATTTCAAATTTCAATCCGTGCGATATCTTAATTTTTGAAACCCGCAAGATATTTATCGCAGATTTCATACAGTGGATTATGCATATATGTATAATATCTTCTATAAATACCATAAAAGCGATAGAGAGTACCTTGTTTCGTTTACGGCCCTATTCTGGCCTTGCCATTTCTTAACATTCATAAAATTAATGCATATGTGTGATTGTCATCTTTTTGTTATTTTGTCTCAAATTTGGTATTCCATCATAAAAGTGACGATCAAACTCTCGAATATCAATTTTGCGCTAAAACAGGGCTGTTAATTTGTGAAACTGAGGAAACGAACTGTAAAGAAAATAAATTGAAGGTAAATTATAATAATTCTTATCCCCGAAATGTTTTTACAATCTTTTACGGTGATATCTAGTAAAGTTGATCAATAAATAATAAATTAATAAAAACAACGCTTTTTTATGCGTCTACCTTTGTTTATTTGCGATAACATTGCACGAAAACCTTACATGTACATTTTCTTCCATCTTCTATACACTTTTTTTCTCTCTTTCATTTATATTTTACTTCAGTTTTTAAAAATTTCCGCTTTATACCGTTGCACTATGATCTCTTATTATAACAAAACTGATCAGCGGCCTGCTACGGAATAGACCATAAGTGTGTCTTGTTTTTCGAAGTCCCCCCAATTTATGTTTAAATATTGGAATACCAAGAACGTACTAAAACTTAACAAGGCCGAGCTTATTGCTACATGGAGGGAATATATAGTTAGTGATCTATCAGCGATTGTGCTCGGAATTAGAGCAAACCCCCGTATTACAATTTTTTATGCACTCAAACAACTTACTTAACATATAATATTTATAATGGTAAAAGATATGATTATCCAGAGAGAATTTATCAAAAAGGGAGACTTGTTTAAATGAGCTTCTCTACATTTTATGTTAGCCCAGTTACCATGCATAGTTTGATATGGTGTACAATTTCCAATTGCCTCGTCTAAGTCTAATAAGGCAAAGCGCAATCATTCAGGAAGAAATTTATAAAGACATTCATTAATGATCTTTGATAGATCTTTGGAAGATTATTATAACAAATGGCCGTTTGTCATTCAAATAACTGTTCAAGTATATTTTGAAAGTGTCTGTTCTCGGTCCGTACATTTACCTAGAAGTTTAATTGAAATTATATCCTCTCCTTTCATTTCATTTAAAATCAACCTATTCTTTTGCCAATGTTTTTATAGCTCCATAAAATTCTTGAGGGGCAGGCAGTGAATCGTTTGCTCTTAACGACATTTCTACAACTACGAAGCCTCTATCATTGGGTAGAAATGAATGCCCCGATAATATGAACTTATGGTCGGTGACGTCTACGTTCTTTTTGGTAGATTGGACAATTTTAACCATGTCAAAGCTTTTAGGTGCTTGCAAAAATTTTGATCAACAACTTCTACTGGTAAAAATAATAAAGAAATGGGAAATACCAGTGTAGTTGTCGGTTGAATTCGATAGTTTTGATCTTCCTGTACATAAAATGACAGTTTTCCATTTAATATTAATGATTTATTCTGTGTATTCCGACGCTAATCATTGAGTGCGCATGATTCTCCTTTTTCCGAATTCATTACTTTTGTTGTTTATTTTAAGGAATCTGCTGCCAAAAGCCCACCAATCATGTTCAAGGGCTTATGGCGATGTGGAACAGCATATCCCAATTGACGATTTTGGTTCCAGTGTTTTAAAAGTGGCGACACGAATTGACTGAAAATGGCATTTTTTGGTCACTTGTTGCTGTTGCCGCTCGAATGGGAAGTTCTGTCACACTCGGCGTACTCACGAGACATGACACCTTCTGATTACCACTTGTTCAGATCGGTGCAACATGCCTTGACTGGCATGCGATTTCACAAAGCCGAAGAAGTGTGAAACCATATCAAAGCTATTTTTATATTTGTGTTTCGTCCTGCGCACAAATCGCTGTCAACTATAATATACTCTTCGTTTTCAAGAGTTCCCAGATATTTCAAGATACATGATGCAGCTTGGTGAGCGTCTGGATGCGACGATCACACATGTAAGTATTATCGTCTTGCAAACCAGATTTAAAATGTACTAATTACGCAATTGAAGGGCTTAACTTTTCGTAACTCGAAAGAAAAACTGAAATAGTGATCAGCTTCATTGCGTTAAGATAATTATTATATACACATATCGTTATATACATATTGGTCATTACTCGTATAGTATATCGTATTCGCAGTTTGCAATCACTAACTTGTTGATACTAATATTCTCGACATTCATTTGAAACTCTTAAAGTGGAACTTAAGTCGTGTTCAAAATTAACATTTTATCATTTCATTAACCAGCAAATTCTCCTCCTACAAAATCTTACTGATTTTCAAGACTTTAACTTACGGTTTGCTTCAGAGAGAAAAGAGAATACAGAAAAAATGTAAATGTTACAATAACTATCTTGATCTTTTTGGAAAATGGTCTTAGGCCTTTTTCAAAATAAACGGCTCATATATCGATTAAAAATGTAATAATTATTCAAACACTTTAAATAAAATGATTTTAGTTACTATTCGGTTTAAACAATTTTCAATTTTTTACAATTTCTGATTGCTTATGATTATCATAATGCGCTTCATTTTATTCAATTATTTTTTATTTGCCTAAAAAGAATTTGTTTACATTTGTTTTATATAGCATAAATAGCAGCCAATTTTGTTATACAAAGTTTTATTAATAATAACACGTACAACAACAGCATTGCTTCATTAGCGGTAAAAACGTATACAACGGATCTTGTTTACGAAATTTACATGAATAGAGATTAGAGGAATAAAAAGAGAACAAATATCGTGAGAGAAGTAAGATTTATAGTAAATGCGTTTTTTTTTTATACCTTAAGTTCTAACTAGAGTTGCCAGGACTAATTACCATATATTCACAAAGCATTTATATATTCTATATTCTATAGAGAATATCGCTTAGCTGGGTGAAGCTGTGCTGGATGCTAAAATAGGCGCGAATTAAAATTTGATTTAATATTGCCGCATTGTTAGTAAGAATAGTGCAGCAAAAATAGTAGAATTGTTCTAATAATTTAGCAAAAAATGAACAAGTTTGTCTGAAAAACATATATCAAAAGTGATTTTGTTCACTTATTAAAAAGTATTTAATATTTCAACTACTGTTGTCATTTGCGATTAGTGCCTTCGGGAGGTAAGGAACTAAGAAATGAAGAATCAGGCAATTTATTTAACCAACTCTTTTAAGAAACCTCAGCATTGCTATAGCCGTTAATGTATGAAATCTTATTAAAATCTTATTAAAATGATCTGAGCAAAAAATCCCTTCCCATTAATCCGTTTTTATATTGTAAGCATTGTTTTAAATAGCGTTTATACAATTTGGAGTATTAACTTACACGACTTAAATTGGAGTATTAAGCTTCGTTTTGAACGGAACTGGACCTGAAATAGTACTATGGAAAGCGAGTCGGTGAGAACGCTGAGAAATGACCTGCGGGTAATCATCTAGTCAAAAGTTTTTGCTTAATACTAGAAATGGGGAAAGAAGATGTAGAACGCGGCCGTAGCGTTGAAGATGTATGTCCTTATCCGCAGGTGTCCCATGCCTTTACTGATTGATCAATCATGATATAGTTGCGACCATATGCTTATCACACTTAATCTACCAGATGGGCTGACTTGATAGGCGCTCGTTGCCCTTCAACCCAGCTTGCTTCAGATGTCAGTTTTCCCGTATGCTGCCGTAATAAATTATTATATAATGGAACGGCCGCATCCCTTCGGTATAGTGTTTGTTTACGGAATATCCAAATTATTGCTAACTAGCCGCGGAGTTACTCCAAAGGCCTAAACCATGTTGGAAACCATAAGCCCCGATATTTACAATTGTGAAAGTATAATTTGCGTCATAGATTGCTATTAATACCATAGAGGATCTATAGCCCATAGAATAAATTTTATAAAAACTATTCACTTATTTGTTAACATGAACACTTACGTTTATAATTATAAAAATTATAGAAAAAGAGACCCAGACTTGAGGGCACAAACAACAATCATTGGTTGGTTATCAAATGCACCAATTGAATAATATAAGCTTATTGGTTTATTGCGGTTACTGAAACCTTGAGCTTTTCTTCCATCTGCGTTCGTTGTTCAGAGCTGTACATGCAGGTGCTACATTTTGCCATATGAATTCGCATGTGCACAGTCGAAAATAAAAGTGAGAGATTTCGCACACTATCGCCATGGGTTAAATATCTAAGAAATAACAATTCATTCGTATGAATTTAAATGCAATCTTCATATAGAGATACTTGCCCGATTGTAGGAAAAAGCCAACATTTAGTTGAAATGGGCAACCGGATTGAATTTTTATGAAGTTGATCTTCGAGAAATGCATATAATTCATATGAATAAAACCTGCCCGGATTCACCATTACGCAAAAACTCCGTCTTACATAATATCTTCTTATTTGTTTAAATTTCTGATCTAATTAATCTTCTTTATCATCACTAATCAAGTAACAACCTTGTTCACTTTCATAATAACTTCTTTATTGTGAACTTTTTATGAATTCCATGTTTATGTTTACGGTGATTTCTTTATTTTTGGTTCTAAAACCATATGCTTTTGCTTACATATTAATGGAAACCAATATAGTAGCGTGGCTGCCCATTATGCTCCCAGCTTAGGAGTTTTTAATCCGAAAACTAAAATTACGCCTCACTATGTCAGCCTCCTCAGTCGCCTGAAATTCAAATTTTCTTAATGAAAATATTTTCGTTTCGTTACCGAGTATGGAAACATGGCAACTTTGCTCAACAATGTCAACATTGTATTGTATTAGTAGTATCCAACGTAGGCTTTGTCAGTGTGAGCATTATTAGTTTTTCTAAAACCACCGGTTGGTCAAGTTATTTTCATATATTTTTCGGAAATTTGTTAAAATTCAACATGATGATCCGCTTGTTGAGTGTTGAGGTGAGAGAAATAAAAATTAAAAAAAAAGAAAAAAAAAAATTGCAAATCACAAACACGATTCTTTTATTTTTTTTTTAAATATATTTTTTGGTAAAGTGAAGGTAAACATATAAACGCACTGTGATCATGCACTTGACTTTCAGACTGTAATGTACGTGTAAGCTCTTCAAACAGTGTGCATATTGTGTGGGCCTGTTTATCGTATTTATGACGTCGTAGAGAATTGCGAATTGTGTTTTGCGTCAATTAAATATGAATTCTTCTTCTATTCGCTGGCACTATTGAAAATTATGTAACGTAGTTGATCATGTAAATTTTGAATATTAATAAATAATTGAAAGTTCTCATCTCGGAGAGATTGTCAGTCAATCCTATGTTAATTTATGTACATATGCACATTTCGGGGGCCTTCGGAATTTCTCCATCCGTCTGCCTATTTCACCTGTTATTTATAATTATTCAAAATGAAATAAACATCGAATTTCTTTACTTTTTTTCTCGTAAATAAAATCGTTTTCTAATTAAAAAAAATATATATATATACTATATACTATTATCGGTTGCCAAGCTTATGCATGTTTGCGATGGCTTAGGGGTTCATTTGCAACTAGGTTCTGTACCGGTTGTGGGTGTGGCTCTGTGCTAATTGTGTACATGCTTTTTTTCTTTTTCTTTTTTTTTTTTTGTTTTTTTTCCTTTTATTTGTTTTATTGTACTTATACTAAGTTTTTTTAATAATAATTAATTTAAAATTTACTTTAAAAGTCATTTGAACTCGACTGTCGTTTGTTTTAGTTGAGTTTCTGTATAAGTGGAATAAATGAATAAATAAATAAATAAATAAATAAATAAATATATAATAAACCTCTTTCCACATTTCTTTTTAAATTTGCATAAATTTCCTATACGGCGTCATTACTTAGCATAGCTATGAAAAAAGAAAGCAGAGGCATATGAAAATTGAAATAATTAACATGTCTGTGTAACTAACAAACAACTAAGCAATAAATTATTTTCATGCATGAAAATTCTAAACCAAAAAAAGTGGTCATGATCATCACCCCTCACACGCACACACACATTTCAGTTTAATTAACGAAATGTAAATATGCTCAGATAGCAACTAAACATAAAGCGTAGAAAGAGTTTCACATATTTTTAAACGCGCGTCCGTTAAACACGTAGCAACTGCGTATAGAAGTAGCGTATAGAAGATAATGATAAATACAGGATCACCTGATAATTTCTTTTCAAAATTTAGAAATTTAATAGCTCAGCATGAATATGTAAACAGAAGAAAAGGAGTCACCTTTCGAGTTTTAAGTTTCTAAAAGACTCCTACATAAGTGTTGCTAACTATTACAATTATTACCTTACAAAATGTCAAAAATAATCTATAGAAACAATTAATTAATCATCGCATTACCGGACACCACTTTCTTATCAGTTCGAGGCAACAACATCGGAAGTTCATTTACTCATATAATATATACTTCTTAGCATAGGATTGACTGACAATCTCTCCGAGATGAGAACTTTCAATTATTTATTAATATTCAAAATTTACATGATCAACTACGTTACATAATTTTCAATAGTGCCAGCGAATAGAAGAAGAATTCATATTTAATTGACGCAAAACACAATTCGCAATTCT
>CCAG010012478.1:0-17734 GCA_001077435.1 Glossina morsitans morsitans
AACTGACTTGATTTGCCATTGATTGAGGCAAAGTTGTTTCACCCGAACCAGGTAGGCCAGGTAATAGAAAACATTTAGATTGCGATGTCAATGGAAAGAGTGCAAGGGGCCTTTTATTCATATTATAAGGGTCGTTATATATTTTATATTGGTTTTTAAAAAGTATTTTTGTATTACATAATGAAATCTCTTTTCTTCAAGCAATCCTTCCTTACTTGGATGCTATTACATTAAAATTATTAAACAATTGTTTAACAAGTTCGCTGTTACGTTTTTAAATAAAATGACAACAGCACTGCATGGAACGCACATTTTAATTAATTCTCTCATTAAATTGGGCTCACCCCTGCTCATTATATTTTTAGAGCGAAATTCTCTTTAAATGGTATACTAACTTTATTCATATTACTTAAAAATTTTGGATTGGTTTGTCTTGCAGGTACCGTGAACGATGGATAGATGGATGAACAGATGGAAAATGTTTCGTATTATTGCAATGACTATAACGGCAATAGTGCTTTTACCCGTATCATACATTCACTGGCGAAACAACCAACGAGAAGTTGCCAGGCAACAGCATTTTCTAGAAGAAATTGGAAGAAATATATCGAAAAGTAATAACACTGGAATGCCACCGTAAGCCTTTTTTCTCCTCTTTATTTTTCCTATGTTCACTTTCTTTCTTTTTCTTTTCCATTTTTAGTGTTGGTCCTTTGTTTTTCGAAAAATTTTTTAAACATTAAAATTTTTTTAAATAAAATAATTATTATTATAAATTATAAAAAATAATAAGAAATTTTTAGAACAATGTTTCCTACCTGAGTAAATAATCGCTTAGTTGTTGCAATTAGTACACTGCTTATATTGTCATTCATCTTCGCTGTTGCTTCCATTGTATAAAATTGTTGAGTTTGTTGTACTTTCATTGCTGGTCGGGTGGTTTCCATTGCTATCACTTTCGTGTAAGTAATTCTGTATTTGAGATTTCTTAACATACATTCGACTAGCAATGGAGAACCTTCCATAGTTTAAAAAATATGTTCCCTCATGTAGAAATGGTGTTACATTTGTTTGTATACTTGTAATAACATTTTGAATATACTTTAACATACTCTGACTATCATTCAGTTATGTCGAACGATATGTAATTGTTTGTTTGGTTCTTAATAAAGTCTCCTTGAGTTTACACGGTCGAGTGCGTATTTCCAATGTTGGTCACGCTCGCATAATTCAATACCTGAACGTGAACTTTTTATAAATTTATATCCACTTTTGGATATAAACTCGATTTGTTTATTAACGATTTGTATATGAAATCCAAATTGAATAAATTCCAGTCCAGTTCGATTGTTAGTTTTTCAAATCGAGTTATAAGTGGTGTTGTTTTTTTTTAATTTATCATTCACAATAAACAATTCCAAGTAATTTAATTCTATTTTTTGCTACAGATTTTGTAACTTGTTCGTTAACATTATCGCTTTCAATCTCATTTGTCTCGTGGAACAGTTTTTCTAATGCGAGATTTTCAAAATTGCATGCAACAGCGGCGTGCTATTTCATGCAGAGAGTTTACCACCAACTGGCTGTAAAATTTTATGTAAAAGAAGCAAAAAAAATTAAATTTGGTGGAGAGCGAATCTATTATACCGATCACCGTTATTTTTAAAAAGACAAAAGAAGTAAAAGGATAAATAAAATAAAATAAAAAAATTCGCCTGAGTGGCCGAGTAGGCAATTCAATGATCGTGTGTTCAAACCTCAAGTGCGGTAGAGTTTATAATAATAATAATAACAATAACATTAATAAAAATAAAAGCCGATGGACTTAGATGCTAGTGCTTTAAGACTTTAGTCTTAGAATTTTTACGCTGGCTAAATTTATATAATAATAATAATAATAATAATAATAATAATAATAATAATAAAAGGAAATAAAAGAACACATTTAAGCGATAAAATATATTTATATTTAAAATACATTGTTATTATGGCCTCTGAACAGACAATTAGAAGACAACACTGGCAGAAGTTCTGTACTGTAAATAATTCTTTTCAATTTTTTTATTAATTATTTTTATTTATTTATTTATTTATTTATTTATTTATTTATATTTTTGTTGTTGTTGTTGTTTTTTTGTTTAGTTTTTTTTTATATCATTTTCGAAATCTTCCATCTTCTTTTTATTATTACACATTTCATTTGGTTTTCCATGGCTTAAATGAAACTTAATTAAATGGCTTTGTGTTAAAAAACGAAAAAAAAAAAAAACATTTTCCCATTATTTGAATTTACTTTGATTTTGTTTTTAAAGTTACTTTTAAAAATAATATGACACATTGAAAATTGCGCAAAATAAAAGACAAAAAAAAAAAAACTGATTAACATTTTTTAATTTGTTAGTTTATAAACTTAAAAACTGATTATAACTTGTTTGATTTACTTAAAAAAAAAAAAAACAAAAAAAAATAAAGGAAAATTCCTTTTGTTTTTGCTTTCGAGTGCTTTTCGATTTATGTTATTTGTTGTGAAAAATAATTTATAGAAAAAAAGAGTAGATTGCGTTTTAATTGCTTTAATAAATAATTAAAACTATTGAAGAGGTGGTTCGGCGTCGTCGAGAGATTCATCTACACTGCAAATCGTGATGAAAAATTAAATTGAAAAAAAAAAAATCATTAAATAAATAAAAAAATAAATAAAAATTAAATTAAATAGTTAAGCAAATCCATTTATAAAACGAGAAAAATATTCTGGCAAAATGTTCCAGGAATACGCAACATTTCTTAGATAACGATTAAGGTTTTTACGACATTTTCCCAAATGCCATCAGTTCATCAATCGCTTTGAATCGCCTTTGATGAGGTGACAAAGTCAAAGAATATCGTAGAACTATGAAATCGGCGAAAACGGGGTTTTATTGAGAGGATTACCACAAGCAAATTTTTGACCAAAGTGAATTTTTAAATAGATGCAGTATCGTAAGATCAAAACAATCATATATTCACTTCGATTTCCGAACGAAAGCGCACAACGCGTAATACTTTGATTATTAAAGAAAGCAGTCAGCATTTTAAATATTTTTCTCTATCGATTTGGGCGTGGTCGCTTGTGGTATAAGGGTATATTAAGTTTGTGCAAATGTACGGAAGGCCCACCTTTTTATTACACCGATTGATTTAGGCAGTGATTCGAAGCTTGTCGGTTCGTCTTGTTTTCTTGTGTTCGTCATACAAATCCAGTACATCGACAGGTTTTGACTCAAGGACAGACGCTATCGAAAATGATTCGGATGCGCGCATGTTTTCGACCGCTTAACTCACATAACCTTTTATAACCCTCAAGCAAAGTGGTGCAGGATGGGCCGTGTGCCACTGTAGGATTTTTACTTGCTTTGAATATCAATTGCGGGCAACGTGTACTTGAATAGCCTGAAGATCCGAAATCAATTCAGTCATGCCCGTTCAATAATTCTCGATACTTTTTGGTTGAACATATCCTAGCAAGATGTTATTATTTAGGAGAACGCTATCCCAAGCATCCCAAGATTTTTTTCTTTTTTTTTTGTGTATTTTTCTAAAACAGAGTAAGTCGATAAAAATTAAAAGGAGTAGGTTTTTTGATGACCAAATTCTGGGCACACGGAAAACCGAGTATCTTTTTGTAAAACATCTTTAGTAACGCATTCTATTCCTACCACATTTCCTTCCAACATTAAGAAACGAGTGTAAGATAGGCAGTAGATTATAAAATTTTGAAAAGCTTTAAATACTAAATGAAATCAAAAGGAGTACAGGATTTGAGAAAGTCGTGTTGTAGTTCCTAAATAATTGGGATGGATGGATTTTTAATTGCTAATTTTAAGAAATGGTTGCTAGCAACATAAGGAAAGCATTTGTCCTTTATTATATCCTACATTACTTGTGCTGCAAGGTATATTAACTTAATGCTGATGTATGTAACACCCACAAATCTTCGCCTTTGGAAAATAGCGAAAGAATTGGTCTAGTTTCAATACTAACCTGCGTGCAAGAGCTTCCAATAACACACACCATACGGACACGCAGACGCACAGACGGAAAGACATGTATATACACTTAATAGATGGTCTGAAGTTTCCTTTTGGGAGTTACATACATTATGGGAAAAAATAAAATGAGCAAAGCCCCCATCTTACAGTGATGGGTATAAAAACAGACAAACATATTAAGTTCGTCTTGGCAATAGACAACAGACATTACATAATCAACACAGGAGGGAGGGGGGGGGGGGGGTCTTTGAAGCTTCCTTCTAGTCGTGGCAAACGTTGTCACAAAAACAATATACGCACATACACTGTTGGTAGATATAAAAGAAACCTGCGCTATTTTGCGTCCTTACAATGGCGTCCAATTTAAGGAATTGATTTCTTTCCGATTAAGCACAAATTTCTTTGAACTTTTGCTTAACTTTTTATCGGAACAACAACAAGTCTTTTATTTTAAAGTATTTCCACAATTACTTTGTGTCCTTTAACTAGTTAGAGAGATGAGAGCTAACTCATCTTGGAATACTGTCCATAACTATATTGAGTGTGTTTTTAAATATACAACGCCTGCGTTGTAATGCCCTTTGCTCCAAATAGGAGTACATAACAATCAGGAACCATAAACAGGCGTCTCTCGCTTAACACGGTACCAGATTTGCGAATTAATCGCGTTAAGCGGAGGACATCTGTAATCATAAATGCCTCACTTAAGTACAAATGATTTCGGTGACCTTGCGATGCGTATATGTAATCGCTGGACCTTACAAAAATCAGCTATAAAATGCATTTTTATGGATGTGACCGCATTTAAATCGTTAAAGGGATAATGGTCATCAAACGCGCTTACACCACTTAGCTTGAGGCCGCTTTCTATCCGCCTTTAACTTTCCCTTCCTCCCTTTAAGTGCAAGATTATTGAAAGAAAAACAGGAACTAAAAAAAGGAAATTTTCGAATTTTCAAATAAAAAGGCAATCAATTGTGAAAAGAAAAGAGAAATAAAACTAACAAAAACTCGATAAATAGAACATAACTAAATTTGATAGGTCTGCAGCGATATATGGTACTTTTGTCATTTTTTCTTTTTTTTTTTTGTGCAATGCTTGACTTGGAGTATAAATGTTATGAATGTTTTTTTTTTTTTTGGTAGATTTGCAACATAAGGCATTGTGTTTTTACTTATGTCGGCCAATTGCGGAAGAGACACTCTTCGCAATTATTCTGTAAGCAGTAAAGTTCGCCATGGGCAACCTGGTCGCGATTCCTAAGAATTCGAATTGAATTTTATAGCTCTGCCAAATATCATACGCAAGCCGAAGTTACTCTTGCGTTTGTATTATGCATGCTTACTGGAGTTGTGCTCTTAGCCACCCTGTAAGTTTTGTGGTACTATGTTAACGTATGTTCTTTTAAGGTGATGAGGATGGACCTCACATGATTGTGGGGAAAAAAAAAAGTATTCGTTTAGACTTTTTTCGAAACTTTCGATCGCTTTTTTGTGGAGGGTTTCTCGTCGCTCGGGAAATCGTCAAATCGAAAATAAATCATCGATTAAAGCTAGTGTTAGTTAAAAAGGAGTTATGTTTAGCCGGTGCACCGACAAGGATAGCACATCCTAGTTAGTGTTGCTAATGTGTTCGTCGGGTGAATTTTGCCGTATCTTTCCCAAACAATATTAGTTTGAAAAATTTCTTTTATCGCGAATTTTAGTATATTGAGTCGATTATCGGCTTTAATTTCATCGGCAGTTGTTGTTGTTTAAAAACAACTCACCCAGCCATGGCTTTATACTGTCGATGTATCGAATGAATGGATGTAATGCAGGCAAAGTGGTAATGAATGTTAGCAGATTCTGTCCAAATCGAATATAAATCAACTTTTTTTCCATGTTGTATGTTTTATGGTTTATGTTACCTTCGGCGGTGACTGCAAAAGTAATTTGATGCGATAATTGACGAAACGCTTATCTCTAATACACTTAAGAATTTTGCTTTAACGTATTTATGTATATCATTATTGATTTCATTCACAGCTCATTATATAATAGCGTATACCTTAAGTCCTATATATAATATGTAGACACATGAGATATGCAGTGAGGCCAGGCTTGAAAAAAAAAATAAAACTTTTTTCATCTATAAATAAATATTTTTAATTTGCTTAGGGAGTAATGCAACCTTTTATTATATTCGATCGTAACCGAATCGTTTACACCCATGACCGTTATCCTAAAAAGACAAAACAAAAGTAAAAAAACTAAACTGGACGCGGCTGATTTTTTCTATTTTTAAAATTAAAGTTCATGTCGCATAGGCGAGTGGCCGTTTTAGGCGTGCCCTTTGAAAAGCTTAGGTCACTTACAAATTCTTTTCTAGATTTGTAAGCGACATCACCAAGTTCGCTAATGGTAGAGTATTTACCATAGATATTACATAGTTGGGCAGACAGACAGATGGACAGCCAAACAGATGAATATGCTTTGATAAAATCCGTTTTTGAAACTTGTTTCTGTCCGTTATAAAGGTATTGGAAAGAAACTAAAATTTTGTTACACTATAGTATTCGATAGGAGTGGGTAATTTTTTTCATGTTCAAAAAACCCATATTTTATTCCTCCTGAAAAACAGAGGTATTCACAGTTTATGTGATGCTGTAAGTGTGTCCTTCAACGGATTTGGCGTATTTTCAATACCAGTGTGCGTGCAAGAACTTTCAATATTTCTGCTAAATTTCAAGCCCATAGTTTCATTTTTGCGGCCAGGAGAACGTTTATAACGAACTTTACACAGACGGACAGCCAGACGGATAGATGACAGCTGCTTAGATCATTTCAGAATTTGATATACCTGATCCTTTGGTGGTGGGTATAAAAATGCGAAATTAATTTTAAGGTAGCATTACTCTTTAATTGGGCTATTACTTATGGCCTACGACTGACAGAAAGCTTTATCGTATATATTCGTGATATGCTTTTATATTTTTTTTTTTTTTTATAATATATGATTTGATATGATATTAATACATATGGATCGTTACTTATCTAATTATACCCGACGTCCAACCAACTTATTTTCTTTAGACATATATCTCCAATTGTCCGTCTGTCTGTTGAATAGCTGTCCATGTATTTATTTCCGTATTCATCCTACACATCGCAGCTTTCAAGATATTGTGAGGAAATTTGATGTGTTAACATATATTGGACCAGGGACATACGATATTAGAAATGGATGGAATTAGACTCTCCATATAGGTCAATATGTAAAAAGAAATTTGTAATTTTTAGTGTTCTACGAAAATGGTGAAAAAGGAAAATTTTGATGTATTGGAATAAATGGCTGCGGCCACTTCATTACATCTTCCCCTTTCTTCATTTCTTTTTCTTTCACGAATATGAATGAAGAAGAGAAGATTCATTCTTAAAACGAAAAAATGGCATTTCGCAATTTTTCGCATTTTAAAGACGAAGATAGGTGAAAAATTGTGTTAGGCGGAGGGATGTGGGGTAGTGATCAAAAGTCGGCCTTGCCCGACTCTATGTCGATTAAATTGCGTTTTATTTAATTTATTTAAAGTGACCTCTTCTCTCACAAAGGAATTTGAACTTTGTTTTTGTAGTAAATAAAGTTTCTTTGTATTGATGATGTTGGCAGGTCACCAGCTTATCCTCTTCGAATATAATTTCTTCTTATTCTCATTCTCGTTTAATAAATTTGAATATTCTCAAGTCCTGTATTAAGGTGCCTAAAGTGTTCCCCTGTTCAACTTGCTTTGTATTGTGGATCTAATGTAGGATCTAATATTAGGTGATATGAATGTCTTACAAGTAATAGTCGGATCTGTAACAGAGCTTTAACTATCTTTCTTAAATGTCTAAAGTATGTACATGAAAATATCTTTGATATTGTTTTTTTCTTGTTTTTTTTTTAAAGAAAGAACGCGGAAACCTTCGATACGAAAGGTAACCGAAAACATTGCTGTAATTAATTTAATTTATTTTGCTTTAATAATTTACTATTTATGGATAACAATTATGCGTAATCTTGATTTTAAGATTTCAATTTAATTTTTGTACCTAAACCAAAATACCATTTATTTAAAAAGTGCGACCATATCAATAATAAGCCGGACATTATTATAACCTGAAAGAAGAGAGAGCAACTCTCTTCTATATAGAAACAATGAACCCTTGAGAGATGACATGATTTTTGTAAATGATTTAAAGATGTGAAAGCACTGTTATCGTAATGTGCAGGCATAGATGGTCTTGGATATAAAATATGTACGGGTGGTGGCTGATCTAAAGCGTCGAATAGATTTGGATCGAAACGAAAAACATCATTGAAATCTAACTCATGATAAACTAAACTAGAAGGAATCCAATTGCTGGAGGTCGCATGTTTGTAAAAGAGAAAAAGAATTAACAAAAAAAAAAAAAAAAAAAAAAAAATGAAAAGCAATTCAGCAAATTGTTAAATACTTACGCTGGACAAGTGTCTACATTAATACCGCTTATAGCCACTTTGCCTAATTCTATGGTACCGCTTTCTTCACCCTCAACCACGTGTATGCAACCCGTGAAGTTTTGCTTGTAACGGCCGCCAGTGAAGTTATCTAAATCGGGGGCGCCACCTAAACCGAATCGAAATTAGTGAATAAATAAACGTTCGATTTTGCATCTTTTCTTCCTGATCTCACCTATAAATACATGGCCAGGCAAGCTCATAGTATTTTTGCCAGTTGGCCTAGTTTCATCCGCATATAAGACATGGTCTAATTCTAATATAGCCGTGTTATCAGTACGTTTAACTAATACTATATGACGGTGTCCGTCGTCCACACGTTTATCGGGATTTCGGATGACGGCCTCTTCACCATTCAAACGGAACGCAAATTCAACAATGCCATCCACCAAAGCCAAAGCCATGAAATCTTGTCCAGTATACGTTTCACCTTTGGGTTGACCCCACCATAACAACAAGCCATCGGGATCACTGGTTGAGAAGACCATAGCAGCGAAGGAGTATTTTTGATTGGTTTCATCGTTGAATTGTGAGCGATCCAGTTCCAAATAACCGTTACCGCGGAAATTCGCATCAAATTTCAACAGAATAACTATAACATTACAGGAATTCTTAAAACTTAGAAATCTCTAAGAAAATCGACAGAAACTTACAGTCCTCACAATGTGGGCCAACAAATCCGATACCGCAATCACAGGTAACTGTATCGTTAACTACATGACATGTACCGCCATTTTCGCAAGGATCACTATCACAACCTTCGTCTGGGATTATCATCTTGGGTGCGGCCACGTCTACATGATCGTGTTTGTCATGTGTCGTTTCTGTTTGAAAGGTTTCATTCTGATCGATTTCATTAATCTCACCGCAATTTTGTATATTGGCAGCTTCTCGTATATCGGCAATCAAGTTCAATTGTCGCTGAGCTTCATATAACTGAATCAAGAGACATAATCTATGCAGGATCTTATCATTTTTAAAAATTCGACTATCGACTTACATTCGATATGCAACCATCGAAACCTTGAGTTACATTAACATCGTAATTCAAGGTAATCTTTTCGTTATCGTAGCCTCCTATGTATAGCGGTGTGCGTATATATAGCGTGCGAGCAGCTCCAGTCGCCTTAGCCTTTTGTTCAGGTTCACTGCCTACACGAAGTATGCCTTCGCCAAAGCGACGCGCAATTTCTATTTCAGTCCATTGATTAAGAGGCAGTGGATTTGTAGAACGTACAATTACAGGCTTGAGACGGGCTCCCGTGTTAATAATCAGCTCAACATGTTTGTTGCGCAACACAACGGCAACGTAATCACCGCTAGGCATTTCTGATTCGGCCGTATACAATATAACCGCATCATCTAAACTATTCGGTCTAACACGGAACTTAATGTTTAGTTTCGAAGCCCGAGGAACACTAAAATAATTATTACATTGGTCGGTGGATCTTATGTTTTCTTTCCAAAAAAAAAAAAGATTTTCCCTTCACTTACCCATAGGCAGCAAAACTATTCCTCTTAAAAGCTAAACTATTCTCGTTTAAATGTTCTATGTACTGACAACGATCTCCGGTTCTATTTAGCGGGCACAAACACTCCAAACCGGTTTCGGTATTTTCGCAACGTCCTGCACCACAAATGCCAGGTGTGCATTGTGTACCTTCCACACCACAATTGCGACCCGTCCAACCGGGCTGGCAAATGCATGAGTAAGCCATTTCGCTTTGGCTTTCCATACAAATGCCATCGTTGGAGCAAGGATTTGTCGTACACGGTTGGCAGCCATTGATACCCTCCTTCACCTTTGCCTCTTTCATCAATTCAATAATGCTTCCTTGTAGAGTCAAGCGGCTAATGCAGCCTACAAAGCCCACTTTATGGTCGACCGCGTCATCAGGCAGCATATCCCAACTAGGTACACCACCGATATATAAATCTTCTATCAAATCTAATGAAGAGGACGGTGATAGTGTGGGAAATCCTACCGGATGTTGATCGTCGACATGCATAATACCATCGCGACGGAAACGATTAACCCGCACAGTATGCCATTTATTTAATGTAATGGGATGTTCAGCTTGTACTATCATCGGTTTACCATCGAAGTCGAAACGGAATTCTGGATAACGGTTCTTGAGTGATAGTGATATATAATCGCCGTTGCCGCGTTTTTGACCATTAAATAATAATAAACCGTTTGGTAATTCTGGACGGAATGTAATGTCAAAGTTAAACCTTATAAACGAATCGCGTAATGTGGGGAAAGACATATAACTTAAAGGATTCTGATCGAATTGAGGTACAGCTCCGGTTACTACCAAAATAGTAGGATAATCGACAGATTCGCCATTCGTATCAGTGACAGTACATATGTAAGTGCCAGCATCATTGGCCTGGACGTCGCGTAGGACCAACTTATCCTAAAGCAAACATAATAAATAATAGAATTTTTACTAAGAGATTGTGGCGAAATCCTATAACGTTTAAAAAGCTTATGCTAAAGCATTACCATTCTGATCTATTGAGACGACCAAAGTAATGACGATACTAAAATTTTAATCCCCATTATACGCTTCAATATATGTAAAGTCATGTGTCTTCGAGCTAAGGTTCGAGTTAAGTGGCATTTGGTAAAGTAATCGAATTTAGGGCTTCTGCGAAAGTAACCCATTAGTTATATAGGAATTTGCTGTAATCTGCTTGTCGTCTTGAGCTGTCCGAATACGTCTGAACCATGGAACTCGAAATGTGTCATTAACATGTGTGAGTTAGCCAACTTCAGTACTTTAGTACAATTCGTGCGGACGAAGTAAACATTGAATCCCAACTGTCTCGTAATGATAGTTCGAATTAATTGACTAAGCGACATTTCTAGAATTAGGCTAACAATTGTAGCCAAAGTTCGACCAACCAGCGATCATTGTAACCTGGGTTATTTCCCAGACACAGTCGAGAAAATTTGAAAGAAATTACTAAAAACGAAATACAACGAGAGCCGCGGGTCTATTGAAAGCCCATACGTTTTTCCTCGGTCCGGTGTAGTATATAAACATGTATTGCATTTATAAACGATCTTAGTCAGATTGCAATTGTGTCCGAATCTGCAGCAAAAAACTTTCCACAAAATTGTCACTTTTCTAGGTTTTTGTAATTAAAAAACAACTTACACTTAATATATCGGTACCCAATTGCATTTGTCCATATTGCCTTGACCATCTGTAGCTGGGTGAAGCTTGACTATTGTCCGCATCGCATTTTAGTTTCGCCATAGAACCAACTTTGGCATATTCGATTTTCGGATGCTTCCATTCATGCATAAGCTCCTCAATTTCCAATTCATAACTGGTTGTATACAAATCGCCTTCGTCCGTTTTGCATTTGCAGACATAAGTTCCCGCATCGACGGATGTGACATGAGATATAACCAAACGGTTGCCAATTTGCTTTGAAAAAGGAAAAGATAATGGGCGTGGTCATTCTTTCGGAAAAGGTAATCTTGCTTACTTGTATATGAGGCGGTAAAGGTGTACCATCGGCCCTCTCCCACATAACATCACTGTAAGTATCATCGGATGAATAGCATTCTACTTCGGTAGATTCCCCTACACGTAACTTAGAGTGTTGTTGATCCAGTTTTAAACTCAAGTCGCGGGGCAGAGCGGTTGAGCTCGCATGCAGAGCTGGCGGATAGGAGTGTTGAGGTCTGGCCCCCACTTTCGGTGCCAAGATAAGTGAAAATTACGCGTACGAGGATGATTACCAGAACGTTTGTGTTATTTATTCATTTATTTATTTATTTATGTTTTGATTGTTTAACACAAAACCAATAACAATGTGCGGTAAGTTGATTGTTACACCAGTATGACAATTTGGACACACACACATATACACATACATATATATATATATATATATATATAAATATATTTTTATAGCGGATGTATAGAGTGTTAGATTATGTTGTATTGTATGTAGAAAAAAGTTTTTTTTTAATAACGATTTATTTGATTTTGTTGTTTTATTATTATTGTTGTTGTTGTTTTTTTTTTTTGGCGATTTTTAACATTTGTCGATAAATGATGAGTATAGAAGTAGTAGTAGTAGTAGTAGTAGTAGTAGCAGTAGTAGTAGTAGTAGCAGTAGTAGTAGTAGTAGTAGTTGTAGTAGTAGTAGTAGTGGTAGTGGTAGCAGTCGGTCAGCAACAATCACAGACATTTGATTTAGCACATAGGCGATGTTTGAGCGAGAGCGAGAGCAAGAGTGACAGACAGAGAGATACAGTTTTGTGATGATATTGTTTTTGTGGTGATTATAATAATATTTTTTTTTTTTTTTTGGTGGGTGTGCACAGTTTAATTGACGTTTTTGATGTGGTTTGTGGAGAGAAATAGAAGATACATAAAAATAATATGTTAGCATATATATCGTATAAATTTTATTGAAAAAACTATTATACGAAATTTAGAAGAAAAAAAAAACATTTCTTTTTCTCGAATTGTTTAACTAATACAAAGAAAAAGAAAACACATAAAAACGTTTTATCTACGAAAAAAAAAAACAAAAAATTTTTACCAACATAACTAATTAAATGGATAATCAGAACTAATTACCAACAAATTATGCAGATAAACATAATATCAGAACATTTATTCGAATCTACACCCGGATCTTTAATAAATTGATTTTTTTCTAATTTAGGGATTATACAGAGTTATTTCATCAAAAAAATTTAGGTTATTTTCAATTATTTACAAAATTTTGGTTGGGATTTTTTTTTTCTTTTTTTTTCAAGTTTTTTAGGTTAATTCATATGTTATTCTAAAAAAAAAAAAGAAAAAAAAAAAAAAACAAAACAAATATATATATATATATATATAGAAACACTACCGTTTAATTAACATGCACTTCGTGACGTATGAAATACAAAAGCGTGAATATGCGTGGGAAGAAATGTGACAGAGTGAATATGATTTTAATGTATGTTGCAAAGAGAGGATGATCTGTTAATTAATCCTTTTTGATGAGAACAAAAAGTACTTACACTTATTACTTTTCTTTCTCAATAAGAGAAAAATGTAATTAAAAAAAAAAAAAAAAAAAAAAAAAATAAAAAAAATAACAAAAATAATAAGAAATCGTAAACGAAATTACACACACAATTAGATTTAAGTGTAAAAACCTTTTCTTAATAAGTGACTCAAAATGGTTAATACGTGATGACGAGTCGAACATTTATTTCTGTTTCGAAAAAGCTCTTTTTTCTCTATGAAGTACTTCGCGTTATCACTAACTGAAAAACACCCAAGATCTTGGTATAATTTGATTTTTACGGTATCGTCTAGATAGCACGCGCCTGTAGTCACCACACATATCATATCAAAAAGCGTACAATCTTGAGTGAGCCACAATTTGAAGATGCGTGGTTATTTTTATTTACTGGCCAGGATAGTGCTGTCGAATTTTGACGGATGATGAACAATAGATGCTCTAACATAACTCAAGCGACAATAACTTTCATGTTGACTAAGAGAGTCGTTAACATTGACGATAAAACTGAATATCTATAATGGCCCAATCCAGAGATCAATTAATTTTATTCGAAGACCGGTTCTATGACCAAATGAAGCCAGCTATCCCTGGGAAATGATATTAACGAAGAACTGGGCACAAGATGCCCACAGTGTTACTCTCCTTGCCGTATTCGCCAATCATAAGTTCTTCTGATCAATATTGGTCTTGTTCAAGCGAAACCGCCTTATGGATAGACCCGTAAGGTCATTCGGACTTTAGCCTAGAAGATGGGAAAGGTTGTCTCTACCAATGAATAATACTTTGAATAACGGACCGAATGTCATTTTATATAAGAAACGTTAAATTTTATCAAAAAAACGGCCGAGACCTGATCACATGCTCTTTATATAGAAAATTCAGACAGTTATGATAGTTGATCTTTCTTCAAAAGTGGAAACTGAAAATTTTCTATATATGCTATATCTGAGAAATACCATGACAATTTTGCGACCTTGAAGCGTTATTCCGGTGCGGAATTCACTCCAGTAGTAGATTCACTCGTTGAGCTATCATTTCAGTGACTTCAAGTTAGGTTTTTCTTATAAAATTTTCCATCTATTCTTTTTGTAAAGAAGTTAACCTATGTTAGTGGTCATCTTTCAACCATTTAATGCATACTGTTGCCAATTATCTACACTCAAGTTCCATTTAATTTTAAAAGTAATTACGATATATGGTAAGGTTTTAAAATTAATTGTTATTGTAACTGTGAATGTAAACAATTGGCAACAATATGCATTTAAGTGGAAAATAAATTTAATGAGAATTTTGCGCTTATATTATAACCAAATTGAATCACTCTCTTGTTTAAAAACAATTTTCATTCATATATATATATATTATTGGTGTGATTTGGTGTAATCTCTACTCTAGCAGTGTTTTCAAAAATGCGTTCGGAGTTGCATTCTCTGTGTTGTTGTGGGACCAAAATGCAATGTGCCACATGTGATAGTTCGACATAGATGAGAGAGCATTGTACAAATTGATTCGTTGCTCTTTGGATTGCCAAAAACTACAATTGCATTACCTCTGTACCAACAACAAGGATATCTTAACTTAGTGAGCCTTCAAACTAAATGCATAAAAAATAAACAAAATGTGTAAAAAATGTGTGGCTTTTCAATATTGCGATTTTTTTTTTTTTTTTTTTGCTTTTTGCCAAGTGAACAACAAAGTAAATGAAAAACCAAACAAACATACAGAAGAAGTACAGAAAAGAAAGTGAATGAAAACTTAAAACAAACCGATTTTTTTCTTCATTAAACTTTGAGCCTTTTTGGCCGAAGAATATTTTTTATAAGCCGGCGAGCTTTTCAGCAAGCGCTGTTTACGTCTTTTATTATGGCGACTGGGCGCAGACACCGTAGACTGTGTTGTTGCTAGGGGCGACTGTGATGTTGCTAGAGGTTTGGGTCTTGATTGATAGCTTGAATGCTTTTTCCAACGTTTAAGGCCGTTATTATTATTGCCATTGTTTAGCGGACGCGTGCAATTGAATTCATCCGAATGATCGGTACAATCATGTATGCCATCGCAAACCATTGATTTAGTTATACAGGTGTGAGGGTGAGAGATACACCGGAAATCACTCGGTTGACAAGCATATGAACGATTGCTGCTGTTATTAGCTGTCAGAGACGTGGCCGTGGTGAGCGGTTTAGCTTTTATGGGTTTCAGTGGCTTAACATCTTTTGTGTGTTTTTTAGTGAATTTGGTTTTTTGAGAATAACATTTTGAAAAAAATATTTATAAATAATTCAAGATGTTTTTGTATTTTTTTTTATTTTTTTTTTTTTAGTTTTTTGTTTTTTGTTTTTTGTTTTTTTTTTTTTTTTGTTTTTGTAATGATGAACAGTGTAGAAAAAAAATTCACGAAAATAAAAGAGTAAAGAAGATGTATTAGAAAATTTGCGGACGTTGGTTTTTATTTTTGTTGTTAGATAAAAAACAAGAGAAAAGAAAATATACGACCTAAGCCGAATTTTAGATAATCATCGTCCACTTTATAATTGAATTGAGAGAAGAGAGAGATTTGATCTTTTTCCACAATTAAAATTAATAGGCTTTTCTGAAATTCATTCAGAAACGATAGTTGATAATGTTGGCAATGTTGGTCGATTTTTACCGAGAAGGCTAAGCAGCTATTTTTACGATCTTTTAGAACAGCGACTCCGGCTAATACATGCAGACACAGATTTGTTAGTTAAAATTTTCTTAAACCAGCTCTAACGGACAGACAAATGTACACGTAGACAACTTGAATTGCGTTCATATATACGAATCGCTTTCCGTATTAAGATTATCGTTAAATATTTCGCAATCGTGGACGGACCAAATTAAAATGTTTTCAGTATCGGTAAGCTTAACGGATGTTGCTTCGGTGGAGGATATCATATATAAAAAAATGCCTTAGAAAATACTTTATAATTAAATTCAAATACCTTGTAAATAAGAGGAGGGGAAAGGTCAGGGAGGAATAAAACAAAATTATTAATTTAGGGTTTAATTCATTGTTCAACACTAAAAACACAAGGTTATTAAAAATCAGTTAAGTAAAGCTTTCTTAAAAGCACAAAGGATAAGAGGGGGAGATGATTATTAATAATACTGTTTAAAACCAGGGTTGATTTTAATTCAATTTGGGTTACAACAGAGGCTAAGATCATAATAAATGACACAAATAAGACGGATAAACAGACACTTAATTTTGTTTTGTTTTAATAACACACACAATACATATACATATATAAATGTACAAGTATATATATACATATATAAATAAAATATACATATATATATGCATACATGTATATATATATGTATATATATCTATAAATATACACATATATATATATAAATATACATTACATATTAAATATATCATATATATACATAAGGTAAACATAAATCGTTTGAAATGAAAAAATTTTTATGGATAATTTTTAACATAACTAATAAGTTAAATTCTACGCGTGTATATAGCTAAAAAAAAAAAAAAATAAATAAAAATTAAATATATATATATATATATAAATAATTTTTCTTTTTAAATACAATAATAATACTTGAAAAAATAATGTATAAAAATTTAGCTAATTAAAAAAATATTAGAAAAAATACTTAAAATTTTTATTATTTTTTTTTTTGTTTTTTTGTTTTTTTTTTTTTTGTTTTGTACAAATATTATATAAAATATTTTAACACACCTGTACAGATATAGAAAACCATGCAAGGTATCTCAGATTGGCTGTAACCTCCTTTAAATTTTTTTTCGTTTGTATTTCAATTGTTTTGATTGGTATATAAAAAAATGATTAAAAGAAATATTTTCATAACATCATCATTTAGTGTGTGTAGGACAAGCAGTGTGTTGAGGAGTAAAAGAAAATAAAATTTTTTTTTTTTTTTAATATTATAATATAATTAAAGTTAAGAAAATATATTCGTAATGGTGAAGTGTAGCGGTAGTAGGGGTGGATGAAAGAAAAGGGAGAAAAAAAGAAGAAAAGAAAATCAAGAGAAAATAAAAATGTTGTAAATTTTATTTTTTCATGTCTAATTTGGGATTTTTTTTTTTTTTTATTGTTTGTTTGTTTTTTTCAATATTCAAAATAAT